>DWLR01001462.1:0-18197 GCA_018246295.1 Papilio alexanor hazarajatica
GACCACCGGAGGACGGGCAGCAGCGTCCTTTTCTTAGTATGGTAACATACTGCGATCGCCAATCCGCCTGCCAAGCGCGGCGATTATGGCATATTCCCCCCAATGATGCAGCAATGCGGGAGGCCTATGTCCAGCAGTGGACGATCGTAGGCTGAGGTGGAGGTGGCATGGTAACCAAGAACATATCCGTAAGAAGTTCTACGTCTATAAAAAAAAAGAGTTATTTAGCCGAAGCTGAAAAACTTTGCGTGTAGCAAGCTGAAAATACTTAGATTATTATGAAAGAATCGAGACAAGATTTATATATATATACAAACAAATCAAAACATAAAATACATAGTTTCATATTTTGAAAGCAAAAAGAATGGCTTACAATACTCTATTATATATACTTCTATTTCTATCTATTATATACTTCATCTTTACATCTTGTCTGGATCTTTCCCAGGAATTTAAGAAACTAAATCCCTGGGAAACTAAAGCACAGCAATATATGTAAAATATGAACTATAAATAACTTAGTATGATTATTTTTAATTGACTTATAAAAGGAGGAGGTTCTCAATTTGCTTGTAGATACTTTTTATGTTTGTTACCTTAGAACTTTGACTTATCGTAAACCTATTTCAATTTTTTGTTGGAAAGGTGACATTCGTCATTTAATTTTGAATGACCTTGAGCCGAAGATATACTAAAAATTGACATATTGGTTAAGAGAACACAAATCCATTAAGCCCAAACAGCGCTCCTGTTTGGGTTTAATGGATTTGTAATGTGACGTACTATGGCTATAAAGGACTTAATGACGAATAAAATTACAAAAATTGGAAGTCGGTTTTGTTTTTGTAAAAAAAATTAAAATTATTTTTACATGAATAATAGAAAGCAATGCATACTGTGAACCTGTACCCGATGTAGCGAAGCACTATAAGGGGCTCAGTGCGGGGTTGCGGGGCGTTCTGTAATCAAGGAGAGTACCCCCGTCCCTAGACGCCTCCTCCCCGTGCCCCGTCCCCGCCTCGCCTGAAACCCGCAGCCTCGAGGGCGATGCTACAAAACCTTTATTGACTTTCCTTTCACCAAAGAAATATTCCGACATTTATTTTGTTTATACAAAATGTCAATATCAGATATGCTGTCATATTAAGGGAAGGATTTTTATTTCTTCGTCTTGTTAACAAGGATGAGCTGTCTTTGTGGTTTGTTGTATCGTTAGGTTTAAAAAAGGATAGATAATTAACAGTAGATCGTAAGTAATACGATCCCACGAAAAACTAAAACTTATTGTTAAAAGTTATTATTAAATAGTTATTAAAAGTGCTACAACACTTTAAACTTACACATTTTGCTAACATTCGATGATAATCTTACGAATTTTTGAGAAACATTACACATAGCTTTCCACGGACATGTTCAAGAGAAATAATTTAAATATTGTAGATAGAATATTTTACTGAAAGTTCTTTTTATTTTATTTCAAAATTAAATTTGCATTTTTTTTTTAAATGAAAACGAACTCTTTTTTCATTAAAATTTTCTATCTACACTATAGGTATTTCGCCTCTATGTAGCACCGCCCTGAGACGTCCTGTATAGCATTTACCATACCTGTTTTATATATAGTTAAATAAATTAAATCGCCGAAACTGTTTTTTTTTTCTAATTAATATCAAACAAATCACTGAACGGGAACGCCGCTCCGCTCTAATGAATAAAAGCTTAAAATAATCATTCGCGAACACAAAATGCTGTGTAATTCCGACATTTGTCCTAACAATCGGACTTGTAATGCACGGCTTTTGTTGAACAACAAAAGTTAACCTGTCTGCCCATCCGGCTAGACGGAAAGGGATGCATTTAGGGTTAGGGAAGCAATGACAAGCGGTCTCCCTAAAATGCAGTCATTTTAAAACCAATGTTTTTGCGACATACAAAAAGTATTTGTTGCAATTTCAGCCTTATCACTTTAACTATAAGACTTAAATATTTGTTTTACATTTCTACATTACGCTAGACGAACAGAAGTTGGCATATGTATTGAATGCCGCATGGTGCGATGACAGCCCGTACGATCATTATGTTCACTGTACAGAGTAGACATTGACTTTTGACGTTGAATATAATGGTTCTCAGTAGTGAAATTAAATGTATTTTATAAGATACTAGAAAATATTATAGGCGAGAAATAGGCAGTACCATTCAAAGCGAAAAATAATCATTTGTTATATTATAGTAATGTTACCAACAATTTTTTATTAATAATTGGACAGATTATACCATAAATTTTTTACCGGCAGATAGCATGATACTAGTTTCACAAGAAATGAATTTGGAAATTCATTCCGAATTAAAATTTTCACGGGAGTGTTAATATTGAGCAGTTTCTTTTGCCGTTTTAACAATGACGGTCGTGGGAGCTTTCCCAGTACTGTGTTACTCATAGAATTTGCCGAGAAACTAACTACTCAAGTCATCTTAACCCACATTTTTATTTCGATCAAAACGGTACTCATGACAAAGCGAATGCTGCTTTATTTGTGAAGTCTTAATTTGCTTATTACTTAAAAACTTCGTTTTTATAAGAATAGCTAATTTATAGTGGTTGTGAAAGGTTTTAAAAATGCTTAAAGATAAGGTATTCCTACACATTATTTTATATTTTATCTTGTACTCCTACTTAGTATTTTTAAAGCCATTCTAAAATTGATGAATCCTATGGCCATGATAATTATCATCAATTCAAACTAATATGCATGTTTTATCCGGTATTCAATCCCGGCTGTCATATTTTTAAATTCAAGTACTTGAACGTCGCCTTATAATAATTTATACGTAACGTTAAATACAAATTGTTTTTTGTTTTTAAGTAAACGCCATATATCGTTTGCTAAAGCTTATTTATGAGCACAATTTCGCTACACTATAAAGTTAATCTCGGCCTATAAAGTCGCAAATCGAGCGATTAAACGGTCTAATAGCTAATACCATTAAGTGATAAATGCACTGTGCCGAGTATGAATAATTCCACGGCACGGATACAATATACGGCTTTCGCTAAACGGCTCCATATTTTCAAAATCCCCATAGAGCAATAATATTCAATGAGGCACATGAGATGGTGGTACAGACACTGGGGTGGGAGCGAGACGGCGAATGGCAAGGGACATCGGATGGCAAATCCTGGAGATTAGCGAGACGATAGCGACATGTGGCCTCGAAGCACTTAGCACTCCCTGTGACATCGCCGCTTCGGGCCCCCTTCCCCTATAGACGTCCGACTTACATGACGCAATCCAAGTACTGACTAAATATATTTAAATTGATTTTTTTAAATTCAATTCACAAACGAAAATAAATCTTAGTCGATCAAGTGAACCAAACCTTCTAAGTAAATAATGTTAATAAGTCTTGTACTAATACATCAACATGACACGTTTGATTATTTTACTTAAAGCTTGTATGAAAGAATAGAAATAAATGAACGACTTTTCTTTTAGAAGTTATGCGTTTATAACAACCTCGTCAATTGTCAAGACTGCATAACAATCTTTTAAACTTTTGAACAAAAAGAAAACCAACTTCAAATTTATATAACTTTATTTATGTCTTTACCTAAGTTATTTTATAGCCACGGTACGTCTCATTAAACCCAAATTACGTTTACCTTAAATCTACCACTATGTCAAACTTCAAAATGTCTTCGGAACCCAAGATTCATTCAAAATAAATGGGGCCCTACTTGCGAATGTCCTCTTCCCAACAAAAAAAAAATAGAAATCGGTTTATGAATGTTGAAGTTATGAAGTGACAAACATAAAAAATACAAATGAATTGAGAACCTCCTCCGTTTTTTTGAAGTCGGTTAAAATATATTACAATAGTTTAACCATACTTTTATATTTTTTTTTTAATATATCTAATTTTTCCATATACCAGGCAAGTAAAAATTATTTTCCATGTCTAAACATATGTTGCGGAAGTTATAAAAATATCTAACTGAAAAAAAATTTCAAAAGCACTTATCAAGTAACCATAATGTAAAGTAGCCAAATCGGTATTATCGACCACAAATTTACCGACATCCAAAAACGTTTCATTTTTATTTATAATTGATCCATAAAATGCGGGTAATATGTAGTTACAAATACACAAGCGCTCTTTAAATTTAGGGCACATTTGTCATTGATTTCATTCGAAGATTGGAACAACACAGAAACGTACACTGAAAAGGTGTCCACTTGTAGTGATATAATCTCGATTTGGGCCCGCTAAGGTCGAAGCGGGTCACTGAGAGACGGGAGCATTGAACGGCGGTGGAGCGTAACAGCGGCTATGACGCCATATGCCCATCGCATTACAGACCTCGCTAGCTCTATGCACATTGTACCCCCCTTACAGATTGATGACGAATCCTCTATACGTATTCAAACGCATTAAGCCATGTGATCACTCACTCAAATAGATCGTAAAGTTTAAGAAAGGGATGATGTATTTGGATGTTTATTTAATTTTTTTACGTTGTACATGAATTTATGACATGACGCAGTCGATATCTGGACTACCTCATTTATTGTGAATCCAGTGGTGATAGTTATTGAGCGATGTCTTAGTCTATACTACTATTATAAACGGAAAAGATTTGACTGTTTGTTTGTTCCGGTTAAACTAAAAAACTACTGAACTGGTTTTAAGAATTCTCCCACCAATAGAAAGTTCTTCTATCAGGGGGTAACCTATATTATATTTTTATATTAATACTAGTACTATAATACTTTTAGGCTATATTATATTTATTTTATTTATCTGCCTATCCAAACTTTGTTAGTATTTAATAAATATGAACTACTAATAAACCTTATATTTAATAAATAAGTAATTTTATTAGCATAAGCCGACTGGAACCGGGACTCCTGACGGACAGAAAACAAGATAATGTTTAAATTATGTACCGGTAAATTAGGTAAGCGGTTTTACCGCTTCTAAAATATGATAATGATTTTCAGATATGAAATCACCATACACTCGTAGTAAATTAGAGCATATCATAAAATATTTGTATCTGTATACTTCGAATTGATGTAATTGGCGTTCAACAACAGAGTAGTTTTAATCAGCAAATCTACAGCAGTTTAGGTCCGAAAACTATGAGTGGCGTCAGCTATTGCACGGATGGGCCGGTTTCAATACTTCTGCATTTCATTCGTGATTTGCTAAGCTTTCTCCTCATTTTACCATAAATAATATAATAAACAATTACACAAAAAGAAATTACTTTAAAGCAATATTTCATATTAAAATAGCGATGTCCATGCTAATATAAAAAAAACTTAGTCATGTCAATTACTCTACAGTTGAATACGGTCGTATGTATCTGAATAGTGTATGTGTATTTTCGATGAGCTTAAACACAAAATAACTATAAAAATAAATATGGAAAGAACAACTGAATGTTTTCCTTTCTCACCAGCGATAAAAACAGAGGCAGTTGAGAGCGTGTCATTCGTTTTGTAGGGTCGTTTTCACCCTTGTTATACCACCAAAACACTTGGCACAAAAAGTGTAATGGAGTTTAGTAATGACCCCTCGCGGAGAGGAGCAAAATACGAACTTCGACCCGCTGGGAGAAGTTGCATTGTCTTTTTTTTATATTTATGAGTTCGAATGTGAAAATTAGTCAAGTGTGGACATATTGGTGGATTGAAACGCCCAGTACTTAAATATAAACATCATTTTTTTATGTTTATCTTAGTCATAACATACACCACAACTGGCAGACAATCGATATAATATCGATAGATTAATAAGGTTAATAAATTCATCTTTAACATAGCTTTCTAGTATTAACATCTAGACAACTTCATACTTTGTAATAAGTAATTCTTTTAATCTTTTATTTTTAATACATACCTCGTCGACCTCATGCTATCTTCATTTCTTCCGTGACCAGTTATCATTATATGTACAAATATCTTGTCAATTTTATTATCGTCATTAATTTACTGTAGAACAAATATACCGTGTCCGAAAAAATATCTTGAAGATTGCAATGTTTTTGTAGTAGCTGTAACTTATTGAAGTCACTTAAGTCATCCCCTAAATAGAGGAGAATAGTTCTGGTTAGGGAAGCCGCATATGAATCAAATGTTACACTAATACGGGCCCCGGGCTCGATCTGACCCTCGCAATTCAATTATCGCGCGAGGCTTACATTGATCTGCCGACGGGTGAAAGCGATACTTGTGAGAGATCGTTCCATTGTTTTTTCTCGCGGCCAAAAAGCTACGGATATACTACGGATTTCTTAGGGTGATTTCAAAACGAAATGTAAATACTTCATTAAATGTAATGCAGTAATATTCCCATCAGTGTTTCATAAATTATAAAGTATATTGTAATAGAAAATGTTGTGCATATTGCCAACATATTAATCTATAATAATCCTTAGTTTTCTAATTTGAAGAGGAATATCATTGAATTAAGACACACTAAGTTATTAAAACTAACCTTTGTTAAGGTACTAGAACATGTAAATAATTTAATGTTTCTCAAAGTATGTTTAATAATATATTTCTCATTTTATATATTTTATATTATTATAGAAGGAAAGTATTTTCTCGTGGATAGAAATTAGTGCATACGCCTACGTGTGTCTTTGCAAATAAATTTTAATTTCATCTATCGACTTTTATTTTTTTAATACTACTTTAACTTTTTTAAGTTAAATTGTGCAGTGATGGACTAAGATTACGTTGAAAAAGCCATATGACAATATGTTCATATTATAAAATATATTACCATACAGCTTTTACAACGTAATCTTAGTTCTTGTGAACTGTTTAAAATATAAAACAACGTACCACTAATTTCATTCTCGAAAGTTTCAACTGCTCCTTTATAACGTAATTCAAAGAATGACCTAAAAAGATTAAAAAAAAAGTCAACCCTTAACTTCTGCAGTTACTACACTCAAGGCACGGGCATCTTTATAGAACGTCTGTAACATTAAACGTTTACTTTTAACGAAAACGACAACAGACGTTTTCCGAATAAATTCTTTTGATGAATCAGTATCACATGATACCCAGTAAAGTTCCATCTCAGCCTATGATCGTCCACTACTGGACGTAGGCCTCCGCCGTTGATCGCATCTTTGGGTGTGGCATAATCGCCACGCTTGGCAGGCGGATTGGCGATCGCAGTATGTTCCACCGTACTAAGAAAATGACGCCGCTGCCCATCCTTCGGTAGTCTTTACATCCAGACTCAAGACAAACAAACATGTTCATGAACACAAATGTTTGTCTTGGGTGGGAATCGAACCCACGGCCTGTGGCGCGAAAGGCAAGTGTCTTGCCACTGCGCCAACCGTTCAGTCAGTAAATCAAGTAAGTCAGCCGGTAAAGTTAATAAAACTAAAAATAGTTTGTATAACTAGACGAGCTTAAATCTTCCTTTCATTTTAATTTATTTAGTTTTACCTCAAGGAAAACAAAAGTAAGCAATTGCTTAGACAAAGAGCGTGTTATAAATAAAACGGATAACAGGTGCGTGGCGGAGCGTCCGTGTTGCGAATACACACGAGCCCCAAGACCGGTAACGTATTGTTTACCAAATTCAATTACGACTTCAACCGCAAGCTGACTTCTCGCTTTGATTCAACAAACTGCTATGAATCAACCTGGGCTGCGTGTAAAAGTTCATTGTTTCCGTGTACACCAGACACTAAATTTTTCTTTCGCTCGCGCTTAATCTACACATGAATCAAGCTTTCATGTGAATAAGTACTTGGGATCTTGTCGTATCATTCAAATAAACAATGCAACGCTGTTTTATTTAATTGCGTAGTATTTTAATGAGAACAAATTTAAAGTATAAGCGATTTCTCTAGAAGTAGAAGTAATATAAGAATTAGCATCGAGTAATATAAGTGATAATGCGTTAAGTATTGTTGTCGCCCATATTTCCGGCTTACCGGAAATGTATGGATAAACCAGCACAAGGAATGAATATAGTTGACTGACTTTGGACGAAATAATAGTCTATAAAAATGTAAAAATGAAAAGACGACTTCAACTCCTGACAAGTATCGTGGTAACGCCTTATATTATTTCGGTATTCGAGAGGGATAACCCTAAATATAAATTTAGTGAAGATGACAAAGGCAGTCTTGGTTAATGTGCACTGTTTAGTATACAGTGAAAGTATTATGCTACAACCAGTGAGAGATATCAGTATAGAGTTCCTCGACCTTAGACTAGTAACACTGTTTTGTGATAAAAAATTTGGTTTGACATAGTTTTGAGTGCCATTTGTAGCGACTATGAGTCGCTACAAATGACACTCAAAGCTTCTTGATTACCGAAATTTCGTGACTTCGTTCCCCATCCATTATTAAGAAACATTTTTAAAATCGGATCGGTAATCACGAAGTTCTGTGGGAATATACAAAAAAATTAATAAAAATACAACTATATTAAAAACCTCCTTTTTTGAAGTCGGTTAATGAAAAGTGTTTTATATCAAAATGGAAAAAAAACGATCTAATCAATTTCTGAACTTTTAAAACTCGGCCACCATCATTCAAACCATTAACCATCACAATTATACGTACATAAGTCTATCATGTAGTTAAGGAGGATTTAATGCAATAATCTCAGCGTTATAAATACAAATCAATAAAAATAAAAAAAAAATATTAATATTGTGTGTATCTACATACTGAATCACATTCTGATCATTGCATACAATTTTTTTTAAATTAATTTATTTCTTTGATCACTAAATTCCGTTGTACTTTAGTCGACGTTTCAAATGTTTCACAGTTAATTCTTATAATTTTATTTGGATTCAGACTTCACGTCACTTTTTTCTTTGTCTAAATTATGTAATAGTCGTGAGAGTAAATTTATTTAAGTTATCTAAGACGTGGAAAGACAGTTCATTTGTCTGTATTTACTTTCCACTAGTGTTTTTACGACTAACATAAAATGTGCTGACACAATAATATTCTTTATTGTCACTACCAGGAAGATAAAGATTGTCTGTTGACGCAGTTAGTAATAGTAGCCAGGCAATTGATTGACGTCAGAGCTAGTTTTTTTATATTCATTAAGCATATGACTCACCAACAGTGATCTTAATAAATAATAGTATATGATTAAATAGCTAATTCCCCTATTCCAGTATGTCAGAACATCATGTGTTTCGAATGTAACCAAAGCTTGTTGTCTACACTTTTTGACAGCAATAATCATGTATTATTATATACTTACAATCAAGTTAACGCTTATATAACGTTAAATAGAACGAAATAATGTTAGAAAAAAATCCTCTATGATAACACATTAGAAGAAACGAAAGAACTAAACATCTGGTTTTTCCAAATAGTTTAGGTTTATAAAAGAACTTACTATAGGTAATGTACTTTTAATTGCAGTAGAGGTCGCAACAATATCTGTTGCACTAATGACTCGCTTGACCGTTGAAATACCACGACCTCACACGGAACTGGCGTGAAGTAAAAGTATTAAGCTTTTCGTCTGATGAGTGAGGTGCTGGAGGTCCAATTCTAGTCCTCTTCTCCTATCCACCCTTCTCTAATAGGGAAGAGGTGGGAAGGAGAGGTGGATTCCCTAGGAGGGTTGGCTGGTCGTAATAACTATAGCTAAAATCAATTACAGTGTGGACTACAGTAGTGTCCAGGACACAAGGAAGAGTAACCTACCTTACATAATTGGGGTAAGGGCTGGGACATGATATAGGTACTTTTTGTATCAATGACATTATCAAATTCAAACCCATTTAAATATTCCTCCCTTACTTTCTAAATGATAGTCAAAGAAACTTCGTATTCTGTATAACCTCCATCAATTTGTAAACATGACAAAGATATACTAACATGCACAGACAATAAAAACACAAAAGAATATACGGATGTAATCTTAGATGCATTTGAACAAGAAATCGATTACTATGTTTAAAAGTAGTGATGAGTCGATCTGACATATGGCGTAGGGTAATAACAAAACAAATCATTTATTGCGATGATGCCGTAGTAATTACCCATTAGTCTGTAATAAAAACAATAGGGATGGGAGTGCGCGTTCAAAGTGTACAATGTGCAATGGCTCTATAGTCAATATTAATAATTAGACTGCAATACATAAGTACATCTTTGATGCAAAAAAATTGATAGCTGCTTAGCAGAGGAAAGTTTTACTTGTTTGTTATGTGTAAATTCTAAAACTATTGTGCGAATTTGTATAAATATTTTATTGTTAATAACCTACATTGTCCAAATACCAAAAGAACATAGACTATAAATATTTAAATGTAATATTAAAATAGACCCAGGCGACACCCAGCACAGGTAGTAGTCTATGAAGTGAATGGATTGTGATTTAAATATTACGTCATTAAATAAATCACATTAATTATGTTATGAAAAAACTTTCCGGGCCGAATAAAGCAAAAACAAAATGCATTGTTTTTGTAAGTAAAACTAAAAAAAAAAAATTAATATTAATTTTCTATTTCTAAATGACATCAATATATGTTCCTGGATACAATGAGTTTATAAATATCAAGTAAAATATTTAATAATTTTTTATGAATGAAATGGATGGCGTATTCGTTGTTTTGAATTTCCCTAAATAGTGGTGTAGCGTGCGATATTATCTCTGACTGCAGGCGCCATCTGCCGGACAGATGCTCTGACGTCACGCGAAGCCCTACGGTAGGGCTTCGCCACGCGCCACAGCTGACCCATCCTGATTACATCGCCTCCGGAACGTTATGATTTCCGATGCTACATTATTTTACGATTCAACAAAATAAGGATGTGACCGAATTTGCTTCCGAGGAATTGCAAATTATGTGACATAATTTCCAGTGAAAAGATTTACTTTATTCGTTAAATTTTATTTTGACACAAACTATTAAAGTGGACAAATATAGACGTAATGCCAAAGTAAGCACCGTGAAAAGAGAACAAAAAAATTAACAATTAACAAATGATATGACAAATATTTAGAAATTGTATATATTTAAAAAAAACTGCATACTTCTTATCTTCTTCTTTTTTATAAAAATAACACATACACTGTTACTTTACTAACAAAAGTAATAAAGTATTTTTAATTATAAAATATAAGACTTAAGATAGAATAAAACATGAAAACCTTGATGACTAAGCGTTGAAGTAAGTATAATAAGAACTGTAAATTATGTTACGAAATAAAAGTATGGCTTAAATTACTACTGCTTAATATTTACAGCACAATATAATTTTTTGTAATAAAATAATTATGCTTAGTATTAAAATTACTTAATCATAAAGTACAATTACACACAAACAAACTTTTGCTTTACCTTTAGTAAAAGTAAAAGCTATACGTTTAATTGATATTTAAAGGTAATAATCCCCTTACTTAAAATTAGGGTCAAACATTCACCTTTATGTTCTAGGAGTATTTATATTGGGGTAGTCGGAGTATCATTGAGCCAAGAAGGACACGATGCTCGAGTCGCCTCGCCTGTTGACAAGTTTGTCATCAAGAAAATGTATGGGAGGCACTTATACGTACGTGTATCAAAATAAGTCAAGCCAGAGTGAGAACTGGGTAAGAGAGAAAACTCTATAAGAGAGAATAATCTTGTCTTCCCGATCCCGTTATTTTTAGCCTCTTAAACCTCTATGAATGAAAAATAGAAGTATGTATAGGTATCTGAGTCGTGGACCCTTAGATATTTGTGAATGGACCTCTATGACTGAAACTGCTACTATAGATAAATACCTCTATAAGCGACAATCCAAAATGTACCCATACCTATAGGTGTTATTTTATATGTTTATGACACATCGTTATATTTCTCTAAACTTAACAATGAGTCTAAAATAGCAGCAGTATATATATTTTCTAAATTAGCTGTGAACTTAGATGCTTACAAGTTGACGGATCGTAGTATTTGGATACAGATACAGAAGTAGAGAACATTTAAAAAAAAAATAAGAAACGTTAAATGTACTAGAAAAGATACTCAAGTTTTCAGAACATTGGGTAGTTGTTGATGGGATAAAATGAATTGTTCAGATTCATATCGATGAATATTATCAACAAGCGTATACAAAATGTAAAAACGGAAAAAATTACGGATTTACTATAATTATTAATTTATTTATGTATTCATTATTATTATTATTGATTAATAATTTGTTTGGAACAATTCCTGCCGCCGAGTTTTGTCATCCTGCAACTCGACAGAACGCCGAATACCACCTACACCATCGCTCCTTTGGCCGAAACATTGCTCGTTTGCCCCTTCTACTATAAAAAAATTGGACGGCGTATTTACTGCATAATTTACTCAACCTCTATGAATGACCAATGCCATTTCTGTACCTCTGTAAGCTGGAAACTCGGTTTAGTTAGAAACCTCCAACCGAAACGATGGGCACTGCTTTGAATCTTTAAAGAAAAGAGAATACTATAATTGTTATCTCAAACTTATGCATATATTAATGAGCGCCGGTGCTTATTTTAATAGCAGGTGACCAAGGAGGTTAACACGGCGAATTTTAGTCAAAATCAAATCTGGACACCTCGAAAGTTATGAGCGATTTACATCTCGAATAATTAGATCCGGATTATATGAGGATCTAACACGTAACCATTAAACCCACGCATAACACGTATACCGTAACGTATTAGAACCAGATATTGATTGGCGTTAAAACTTACTACATATATATGTAAAGAGACATTGGTTCAATCTTGTTCCTTTTACTTTGTTTTAGTTTTGATTCATTGTAATGTACGAATATATGTAACTTAATTCTACATGTATCTATAAATAACACTTATGAACATAATACCTCCAACGTTTTTTTTTTACAATGAATATGCTTTATTCAGTAAGAGACCTTGAATTTGTACAATTATAGTTAAATAACATAATGAAAATAGCGGAACACGTTTCAGTAGTAACCTTTTTTGTTGCAAACAAATTGTCTTGTTCATTGGTTTCTGCTCGGGTGGTTCTAGGCATTCACATCAATTTGTCACGACATTTCTGAACAAATAAATAAATAATAATTAATTCATTCATTGACATTTATTTAAAATCACAATTGGTTCATGTCAAGTGAGATTATAAACTGACAATGTTTACAATGCGATGGTGAGATTGCAAATGGTTAAAAAACATAAACACCACCTACCGCCATTGTAATGTGGTACAATGTGATTTTCATCATGGCATCAACATTAAACTATTTTTTTACAAGTACGTATACACGTCTACAGCTATATTTATACAACTACATAGAAAAATGCCGTTAGTTTTAATGCAAAGTTGTTTTGTTTACTCTGGTAATTGCAAAAAGGCGTGCTTATTAGTTTTCGCTTCATTGTTTTCATGTAAAGGCGGCTTCACATCGCCAGCATCACGCGTCATCAGACCTGCTCAAAATGCAGGTCTGAAATCCGGTAAGTTTAAAGGTACTCAATGGGTAGATGAATACAAAGGTACTCGTACACCAGTGACCTATACATCGATTCTACACAATAGGAATATTCTAATGCAAGTGAGGAGGATAAAAACAAAATTAGGAGCTAAAAAAGCGGCATTTTTGTATTAAATATCTTTACAAGGAAACTCAGTAATTTTAAGTAGTTAGTTGACTCAAGCTATGTCATTGTGGAAGTGTAAGTGTATCGCCATTTACCGGAATACTGGTCTCTTACGCATGTACAAATGGCATATAGCGCTGTCATTAAATTTATTTTGTATCTTAATTTACTTTGCAAAACTTAACGAACTACTTTGTAAAGTAAAATGTTACTAGAGGTTAAATAAAAAATAAATTGCCTTCTGCCATCAGAATAAAAACTAAGCAATGTGTCTGTCACTTACACGTTTATGAGTGGAGAATACACATAATATATTTACCTAAGTTTTAATTAGGAGCGATCAAATCCAATTCATCCATGGAAGACAATCTTACATACAAAATTTTCCTGATGTCGTTTGGTGGAGTTTTCGAGGTTTTCCAGTTTAAAAAAAAGCATGATGACGAATTACGTTTTACGATAGATCCGAAAAGATGGCGTTAAAAAAATGACTAATGAAAATTTAAGCACTTAGGAGTTGAAAAAAATTATTAAAACAATTTTGAACAATTGTTTACATTTTTTGTTTTCCAGTCTTTCAGCCGTCTCATGGTCATCTTAGCTTTCGGCATATTGTTTCTCGTTATGATTACGTGTACTAGGAAAACTACGTATGTATGTTTGCCTAGTACCTTAGAGTGTCACCAAAAGTGTTACAAGGGCACAATCATCATTCTATTATTATTCTAAGTAACCATTGTAATGGTGGACATAGACATACATGACATAGATTTTTATACAGTAGAACCTCTTTAAGAAAAACTTCAGGGAAGACGTCAAAAAATTTGACTTTGGGACGAGTTTAGGAAGGAATACATAGCGAATTTTGTAAGGAAATATTTGACTTGTATAGTTTAAAATAATGTATAATAAAAGTTATTTGTATTTCTTCGAGTTTTGATAATAGACTAAATAGTTTAACATTATTAAGTTGTAAAATTAAGTTGTAATCGGGATACCGAGATCCAATTTATTCTTTCGGCGTGTGGAGGAGAATCTGTACCGTAATGGGTTCCGGAAACTAATTATTTTAACTTGTAAAGGCCTCAAATTTCGAGTAATGGTAACTCTGTAAGGGAAGAGAACAAAACATTTTTTGGAATTTTGGCGTTTTTCGACTAATCGAGGTTGGATTCAAAAAGTTTCTTCTGTATTTTGAAGTCTGAACACTTTGATTACACTACTCATAAGATTTGATATATAATATAGTTTTGTTTGTAATTTTTCTTACAATTCCCTAAAAACAAGAAAAACGTCGTCTTTATAATTATTTGGTTGTCGAGAAAGGTGGTAATTGTTCACCTACGAGAATCATTGAATTGTGATTTTATTGTGCTTATAATGACTCGAATGTGGTAGGAGATTAGCCTACCGCCATACACCGAACACCAAAAAGACTTTATAGCAAACATTTATTTTAAACGAAATTTTTTATTTTCTTTTGGCAAGGAAAAGGGTTAGACCGTAAAAGCAATGCGAGGTTTTCAAGTAGGAACGAACGAATGTAGGTACGTATGTACCAATCATATTCTATTGAATGGTATAAATTAATATTTACCAATATAATTAAATCCTATAAAAGAGACGATACGGTTATGTTAATGAGCATTGCTACTGATAACTGTCAATATTTGGAAAGAGAATATGTGAGTTGTGTTTGGTTCTTACACAATTTAAATTTTTAATTTAAATATTTATTTTTTATTACATATGATTATAAGTTCGTAGAAGTAATGGTAAATCGTAGTACAAAAGAAATAAAACTTGGTTTGAGATTCATTAAGAATTACAAATACTGGTAATACGATTATCTATGCTATAAATTAAACAATGAATTTGTTCCTAAATATATTCATTCAAATTCGTAAAGTATTTCTTAGTTTAATGATGTAATAGTTGAGTAATAATATTTAAAAATATTTTACCAAAAATAAAACTTATTTAAAATTTATGTAATTTTAGTCATATGCCATTAAGTCATTTATAGCCACAGTATGGCTAATTATAATATAAATCCATTAAATCTATTAATATGTCAACTTTCAGTATGTCTTCGGAAGCCGAGGTTCAATGCCGTTCAAAATTAAATATGACTCACATGCCATGTCACCTTTTCAACAAAACAAAAACTAAAATCGGTTCATAAATATCGAAGTTTTGAAGTAACAAATATAAAACATACAAGCTGAATGAATTACTCCTTTTTTGAAGTCGGTTAAAATAGTAACACATAAACCGCCTCCGACTTTTCATCACAAATACTTTATGTAATCTTTTAGATTAATTTTAAATTGTATTTATAGAATATATGGATAGACTCAAAACTTGAAAAACAAAAACTTTTAAATCGAAGAAAGAATTAGTAAGCAAAGTATTGCAGTTTTCTTGTCGTGTCTTAGGTTCGTATTATAATGATTTATTGTAGTTTCTTGATCTGTGGAAGTGTCGCTTCAGTCGCGGCTTCAGGTCACTTGTAAGTAATGTAGCATATAGCAGGATCCAGTAAATGCGATTCTCTTGATATTATTCCTATTGCATAAATTCTGCGAACACATTTAGAAAACATGTGACTAATGAATAAAATTAATGTAAGTAATTACCGTGTCTCTAACACATTAATATCTTCGTAAACCTAACAAATAAAATAGATTCTTCAGATACTATAATACAATATTTCTTAAATTTTTTGCCCGACTGACGGTAATAATACGGGGTAATATTTTTCGCGGGCATATAAGTATTTTTGTATGTTTGTTTATGTTTATGGGTATGTTTGTATGCATATCCGTACCATTGTGATCTCCTAGAGCCTAAACGGCTGGGCCGGTTTTGAAAAATGAGATACCATTCGATTCCTTTTTTTCCCCTGAGTATCATTGGGATTCTGTCAGTCTGGTTGATTTTTTAGTAGGAACTAGTATAAAAAGCTATGTGGATAGTAGGTACCATAATAATGAAGGTCACGACGAGAGGTTTCAACCCTTATTTGGAAACGACGCACAGAGAGATGTGGACAGATAGAGCCAAGGGCAGTAGCAGTTACATGAATAAGGCGATTCACAACGTATCTTTTTTCACCTAATGATTGAAGTGCCACAGTTCACCTTCTTCATCTCTTACGACACGACTTAGGGGCCTTCAAGAAAAGAGTCTCGTCAAAGGCCGGCAGCGCATTTGCAGTGCCTCTGGTGTTGCGGATATCCATGGCCGTCGGCACACTTAATGTTAAGCGACCCGCTGCTCGTTTGCCTAATAAAAAAAATCTTTTTTCAATTGATTTCACATAAAATCCCCCCGTAACATTTGTTTAATTGTTGTGGATGTAGTTGGATAGTATCTTTACTACCCAACTAAAAAAATCTTCACCGGCGTAACTGCCATGTTTCTCATCGTGAGATCCTTACTGGTTCACCTCTTTGTACCTAATAAATGTACACAAAATATCTATGATATTAAACTGTGTTTTAATACCAACAAACACATACAGTATGATTGTATTACTGGAATTAGAATCTCAAATTAAAAAAAAACTTAACATATATGGTATTTGCATCTTATTTAATGAAGCGGCATTTTGTTTGCTTCGAATACGAAAGGAAGCCGTTTAACATATATCTGAATGGAGTTTTACTCTGATTAACTCATTGACACCTACGCAAGCTAACTAGTGATATTTAAAATTATCTTGGTGTTCTTCTCTTATGGATTTTTCTTCCCTCATAACCTTAAAGTTTGTGCTTTATTGTCATAAATCTATGCCAATGTACTCTTAATGACTCTAAATTGATTAGACCTTGATTTTAATAAAATCATAAAGCAAATTAACAATCGTAGCTATTAAATAAATTGAAAGGTAATGTTACAAACTTTAATAGTTTAAATAGTGTACCTAATATCCTTTAGCAAAACAAAAGCAGTTCAAGGATTCAACTAGTAGTAGTATTACTCATTTGATACGACATCCCAAAAATGATAACTGTCTTTTTGGGTTCGTTGTTGTCGAATTAAATGCTTATGTAATTCGACGACCTTTTGTAAGTCAGACCACAGTTCTATTCTAGTACAATAGAATCTATAGTTACAAAAATTTACAGCGCGGAAAATAAGAAACGAATTCGTGCGAAGCCGCGGGCAACAGCTAGATACAATATTTACTTGCATAGTTTGAAGGGTTTTTGCAGTAGTTAATGTAGTGTTGTTACTTTTAGTAACAATTTGAGGTATTTTTTACTTGGAACATCTATCACGAACAATGTGCACTTCTAAGTGTGACTGGCAGAAAATTATAATTTACACCAATGTTCGCGTATTGTATCCTACTTGACCCAACACAATGTAATACTTTAATACAAAAAAAGGTTATTACGTTTGTTTTATCTCACGGTTGATGAGGAAAACTTCACCGTTAATCTAGACTTTTCTTACGTCTAGTTTTTTTTTGGTTAGTACAATAAAAACAACAAGGAAGTTATATTTCATGCTATTAGTATGTTTTGGTTCAAAGGTTATGCAGATAAATAGGTATTA
>DWLR01001463.1:0-18193 GCA_018246295.1 Papilio alexanor hazarajatica
CCAATGATGCGATCAATGGGGGAGGCCTATGTCCAGCAGTGGACGATCATAGGCTGAGGTGGTGGTGGTGGGTGGTGGTTATAGTGAACAAATAGTAGTTACACGTTTACGTACTTTAAATATCTTAAGAGCTCAAGACGTAATGATATTTTATAAAAGTAACACATTACTTTTCTTTGCAGTCAGCGGACATCACAAACTACTGAACGTAATTAATTCTACTCGGAACATTTTTATTTTTGAAATAAGCGGTACGTTTTTGATACTTAGAATAATTATTTATGTTAGAAGGAGGCAGAGGGGCAACTGATTGGATGTTGTTAAGTAACAGGACACAACAGGGTAGACTTAAACTATATTTTATATGCGTTTCGTCTGATGAGATATAGGGTAGCGTATAATATCTGGTACGCCGCTTGCTCGATTGTAGTTTTAAAATTTAACTTTGTTAATAACTTCGTGTTATGTTTACTATCGACAGACAGTTCCATAGACCGGTTTCAATCAACCATAGTCATGACGGAG
The DNA here is from genome assembly GCA_018246295.1 of Papilio alexanor hazarajatica. Lineage (NCBI taxonomy): Eukaryota > Metazoa > Arthropoda > Insecta > Lepidoptera > Papilionidae > Papilio > Papilio alexanor. The sequence continues at coordinate 526 of DWLR01001463.1, forward strand.
AAAGGGGATTTGGAAAGCGTAAGTATGATTCATTTTAATAAATAAATAAATAAAAAATAAAATTTTCCTTAACTTCATTTGTTTTATTAAGTCGACGATAAAGTCTATGTTCTTTCGTTTGTATCTATTTACATACAAACATTATAATTATTAACTCATTATAATGTGTACTCGTTGTTTCTCGCCCCCCTTTTTCGGAGTATTTCATTTAATGTTGCAATTATAATTGTTCTCAGTATGATATGATAAAGGAATGTGCGAAAGTAATTCTGTTCCAGGGTGACCCGGATTCAGAGTGTATGAAGCAACCAATGGCCATGCCTGTTCTACCAAAATCGCTTACATTGGAAGAGAAGAAATATCTTTTAGCAGTCGAACGTGGAGACATGGCTAATGTTAGAAGGTAAATTTAACTTGGAATTATTATTTTTTAAAGGATAAAGCGGCAAATGACCAACAGGTTGCCTAATTTTAAGTAATCACCGACGCCCACAAATATCTGTAACACTAGAGACACTGTAGAAGTTGCCGGCGGCATTATTTTAAATCTAAATTACACTATTACGTTCAGATGGTTAATAATACGCTTTACAGCTGGCAGTTTTTGTAAATTTTATTTCACAAAAAACATTTAATCTTAAATTAGTTGCCAAGATTTACAAGTTCATAATACTTTTATTTTTCATTGATATCCTTTTACTACGAGATCAAAATCACTAGGTGAGCTCTGATTTGTGTTCGCAGATTCTTTAATCTGAAACAAGCAACACAATATAAACCGTAAACAATCGCGTTACCAGCAATAAATAACAAATAACTTATTGAACCCTGACTTTACAAACTCTATATCTATGGATTATTGTACGGCCAATGATCTCTATCTATCATATAGATGGATAGATCATATCTATGAGTATTTTACTAACTTTCAGAATACTCCAGAAAGCTCATCGACGTAATAATGTTGACATGAACTGCGTAGATGCGTTAGGGCGGGGCGCACTCACACTGGCTATAGACGGCGAGAATCTGGAAATGGTGGAACTGCTCATAGTGATGGGAGTTGACACTAAAGATGCTCTGCTTCAAGCCATCAATGCGGAGTTTGTAGAGGCCGTTGAACTGCTGTTGGAACATGAGGAGTTGATACATAAAGTTGGGGAGCCATACGTAAGTAAACAGGGTTTTAGGGGAGCGACAGCTTAATAAATGGAAACTTCTTAGTTCACGCTTAGAGAGAGAGAGACACTTCACCTACACGAGAGATCAAAGTTATAGCATAGAGAAGGAGAATGCTGTAAATATTGAGAACATATTGAGTGTATTTATGATTTTCTGGTGATTTTTGATCCAAAATATTATATTGTCCTATTTCTAAGTTATATCTTTTCTTTCTCTTTGGACATTTAGCTTTTTTAAAGTTTTTATCGTGTATACAATTCTGAAATTAAATAATTTTTACTTTCCTAGAGTTGGCAAAAAGTGGATCCGAACACTGCGATGTTTACCCGTGACATAACTCCGTTAATACTGGCCGCCCACAAGAACAACTACGAGATCATCAAGCTGCTGCTCGACCGCGGTGCCACGCTGCCCGACCCTCATGACATCAGGTATGCTAGTCAATGATTCTGACAGCAGCTGTCCTACACAATGATCTTTACATCAGGTATGCTGGACATATTGGGGAAGAAAAGACCGTCAGGATTTTCACCACATGACAAGTCGCAAAAGCTCCATACAATAATGTGTTTTTTAAATCTTTTCAGTTTGCTTGGACGTTGAAATTGTCTTGTTAGCCACAAAATCGTTAAAACGTAGCAACAAGTTTGCATTCTATTTTTTGCACCACGATAAGCCACTGCAATAGCGCACCTAAATTCTGCAATTTGAAAGCACTTACAAACTTATTGAAATAAAATAATATACTCCGAAATAAAACATAAAATAAACATAGATATTTTCTCCTAAGATGCGGCTGCGACGATTGCATTCGTGACTCCACTGATGACTCGCTGCGGCACTCGTTGGCCCGACTCAACGAGTACCGCGCTCTTGCCTCGCCCTCGCTCATCGCGCTGTCTTCTACCGATCCCATACTTACTGCTTTTGAACTGTCATGGGAACTGAGGAATTTGGCTTTCGCTGAACAGGTTTGGTATTAATATTGGATTTGTAAGCACACACTACAACATTATAGATGATGGATTGCATAAAACAAAAAATGCTGGATATGACTAAAAAGAATGATTAAAGGAAGTATGATAAATAATTCAGCGATAATCGATATTATTAACAGAAGTAATCAGCAACCTTTTAGAATTACACTGAAATGATATCATTAGACTTTAGATTTGTGTTTGTGTTTAACTTAACGAATGATATGTGGTAGGAGAGTAAAGCGGAATACCTGGACCTGCGTCGTCAGGTGCAGAAGTTCGCAGTGGACCTGCTGGACCAGTCGCGCAGCTCGCAGGAGCTGGCCATCATCCTCAACCACGACTCCGATGAGACGCCTTTCAATGATGGAGAACATATGAAGCTAGCGAGGCTTGAACTGGCAATTGATTTCAAGCAAAAGAAGGTAGATTAGAAATTGGTGAATTGAACCATTTTTCCATCAAAAAAAAAAACAAAAATACAATGATCAGATGAGTAGAGCTATGAAAATCTATCTATTAGAAGATATGTTAATTATTTTTTTAAATTTAGGTCAAAGAAATAAAACTGTGTTTTGTTAGTTCGTAGCTCATCCCAACATTCAACAACTGTTGGCTTCTATCTGGTACGACGGTGTACCGGGTTTCCGTCGCAAGTCGGCACTCGAGAAGATCATGATAATATTCCACGTCGCTCTCCTCTTCCCGTTCTACTGCTCCCTCTACATGATCGCTCCCAACTGCCATACAGGAATGCTCATGAGGAAACCATTTATGAAGTTCTTGATACACGCTTCTAGTTATTTGTTCTTTCTTTGTAAGTATCCTAATAAACGTTTTTATTGTATTTTACTGCTATGTGAGGGAAAATTTCTGCCACCGTGTAGTGTGTAATAACTGCATTTTGCAATGAATAGACGAGCGCCTTAAGATTGTCAAATTAGAAATTTTACTAGCAATTTGTATGTTTTAATACTATGGTTGGCATTGTAGTAATAAAGTATCAAGAGGTGAAGGTGTATTATTTATTATCTGAGACTTAACCGTCTCGAAAGAGTTCTTCAAATAGAAGTAATTTCGGCGCTTGATTTAAATGATCTTGTACGGGGTGAATAAAATTTGATATTTCCCGTAGATTATAAATATTATATGTATGTAAAGTATGTTGATTTTGTTATATTAGTGGTCCTTATACTGGTGTCGCAACGAGCGGAAGTGCAATTAATACAAGTTTTCGGGTCGGAGCAGATGGTGAAGGATCTGGAGAAAGAAATGTTAATACAAAGAGGAAATGCGCCTTCATTCCTAGAGATCCTTGTATTTGTTTACGTTTTAGGTAAGAATAAAAAGGTATGTATTATGTTACTACAGGAGTCAAGACGTCACGTTCAGATTAACAATTATTTCAACAGGATTCATTTGGGAAGAGACACAGGAGATTTATGTAGAAGGTATTCAGTCGTATCTACGAAACATGTGGAACTTCATAGACTTCACCCGAAACTCTCTGTACGTCGCTGTGGCGTTGCTTCGAACTGTCGCTTACTTCCAGCAGACGGCAGAGATAGAAAGAGATCCACAGACTAAGTACATTCCGAGAGAGCACTGGGACGCATATGATCCACAATTAATAGCAGAGGGATTGTTTGCTGCAGCTAATATCTTCAGGTTGGTATATGTTGACATTGGTAAGACATAGTGAAAAGACTTCCCTTATTTTTTTCGAATTAGTTAGTTTTATGAAACAGCAACCTTGATCTGAATAAACTTTGCTCAGACTGTTACTTATATTGATTAGGTTTTTAGGTGGTGTTAGGTTCAAGATATGAGTTTCAGGCCTGGCCCCCATTTGCGTTTGCTACCATTTCTTACTCCAATATTTAGCTAGGTTAATATAGTGTATTCCTTTTTTATAAATCAAATTTTCGAGTCAATTGGAAGTCTACTAATTAGTAAATATTATATTGAATGGTTCAGTTAGAAAGATGCATGGAAAGCTTATAAAACCTTGTCAAAACATAAACTTGTTTAGTGTATATTTTATTTTATTTTTTTAGTGCCTTGAAGCTGGTGCATTTGTTCTCTATTAATCCCCACCTGGGCCCGCTGCAGATCTCGCTCGGCCGCATGGTTATCGACATCGTCAAGTTTTTCTTCATCTACACTCTCGTGCTCTTTGCCTTTGCCTGTGGTGAGTTTATCTTTCTTTTTAAGATTATAGGTACGAATTTTGAAGAAGAATATTGAAAGTTTGAAGAAGTTTTAGGTAAGTGTTTTATCGCTTTTTGATAAAGGTACAAAGACTGTATCAAATTATTTTTGGTTTTTGAACTATTGAATACGAAAATATGTTATTTTTACCAGAAAACATATTGGTTTTTATTCAGTTTTCTGTTAAAGTTTTCAAACGTTCTCATAAAGAAATTTTTGTTGGGATGATAATATAGATTTTTGTTTCTGTACGTTATTGGTTTAACTAGGTCTGAATCAATTATTATGGTACTTCGCTGATCTGGAGAAACGCAAATGTTACGTACTTCCCGGGGGCCTCCCCGACTGGGACAACGCAGGCGACTCCTGTATGAAGTGGAGGAGTTTTGGGAAGTGAGTCATGATGCTGTAGATGCTAGTTTAGTTTAGTAAAAAGTTTATTTCATATTTTTCAAGTGTCTTAAGTGTCAAAACCTAATGTCCAACGGTACGGAGTGCAAAACATGAGGTCGTATCTCGTCCGATAGCTACTGACTGTTATCATTAATCAAATGCTAGGTCACTAATTTCAGGTTAAATAAATAAAAATAGACACATTGAATATCGTACTATTTTCGTAGATACACGTAAACAAATTCATACTTTTCTATAATATCTATCTACAAGTAGAAACAACATGAAAAGCGCAAAAATATTTATATTATGAGCATTAAAAACCAGCTCTGCTATAAAATGCGGTATAAATTTACACGCGTTCAACACACTGCTATAAAGTGCGGATCAATTATACACACTTAAACTTACTTGCCTTTTATCATTTTTATCATAGCATTAAAACGTTTTCATTAGTATGTATCAAAGAAATGAATTTTGTTCATATAAATGAACTGGCACGTCTCGGAGAAACTAATCTTTGCGCAAGTATCATTGCAATGTCGGTTTCTATAGTAACAAAAAAACAGTTTTATCGATTTTTTGACAATATAGTCTCATTTCATGGGAACACTTGAATATTTTTTGTAGAAATTTTTGCGTTTTGCTTTTAATACAATGAGTGATAGTCAATTCGGAGTTCGCCATATCATCGGCGCCCCGGTCGTAACGACGAGGCTGGCTGAACAAAATATAGTTTGTGTTCCTCCACGTGCTGCAAAATTCACTCTAGAAGAATGGAAAATGAGCAACGAACAACGCTGCAGAAACACGGAGGATCAGCAACAGCTGGCAGACAGAGTCATGGGCGAATCCGAGAGGATTCGCGAAGAGACTGCAGAGCGCGCCGCCATCATGAAAGCCACTACCGACAGACGTATCGAAGAACGAATCGGTGACGTCGAATTCATAAAGAAGGAGCTCGAGATACAAAGGAAGGAAATATGCCTTGAACTAGAAGCCCTCAGCATGTACAAGATGAGGCTCCAAGACTGCTTAGCTTCCTTGCAAGCCAACGCCTTGACGATTTGCCGAAAATGTCTCATATTGAGAGACGGGAGGATCGGCATCGATTTGGTCGTAGATGAAGTAGAACATGCCTTACAGCAGGAAATAACAACCATTCTCGGAGGTCAAAGTTTATTGAAACGAACTCTCGAACAACTCAACGAACAAATGCGACGTTTAAGATCCACTCGCTATCTTCTAGATCGTGATCTTCAATACAAACAGGCTGCTATCGATTCAGATAAGGGCTCCTTATCCTTAAAACCTACCGACTTATGCCTTTCTGTATATGAAGGATATGCGAATTTAGATCCTGCTAGTATATCTGCTGAAGAATATAATGCAGTTTCAGCTAAAAATATTCAACAAGCGGCAAGAGAAGTGACCAGTGCGCGACCGATACGAGTGTTTATTGACACTTTGTTAAATCAAGTGATCGACGATCTCTGGTTGGCTTATAACAAATGTAACCATGAATTCAATGAGCGTATAAAAGAAACCAAAATCGCAAAAGAGAAGCTCGAAGATATGCATAGAGAGACTACTGAGAAGATATCGCAGATGCAAACCAATATATTGCAATTGCAAAAAGCTCTATCTGATAAAGAGGGAAACGTAGGCTTGGCGCATACGAGACTCGGCAGGCGTGCTCAGAGACTTAGTGCCGAGCTAGTCAGGGATCCTCCGGGACAGTCGTTGTATTACGAATGTGAAATGTTGAGGCATAGCGTGGAACAACTCCAACAAATGTTGCAAGAAGCGACCTCTTCCCTGCGTTACCTTCTACAGACACAAATTCAATTAGAAGAGGATATAAATGTAAAGATGAACACACTGAAGATTGATGAAGTCGATTGCATGACTTTACGAGCAAGCATGGATTATCATGCATATTGAAATATAAAATTAGAGACTTAATCACATGTCACGAGTAGAAAAACTGCACGATTTAACATTTCATATGAATTATTCACTAAAAAATTACTTTGATGTAGTGAGTTCTTGAATTAAAATTGAATGCAAAATTATAAGTTTTTTTTTTTAATTCTTTTAATTAGTCATTCTTAGATAGATAAACAAAGTAGTATTGTTTTAATTTTAAAGTGTACCTAAACTTTCATACTGTAAGTTAAGAAAAGTAATATAACAATCATTAAACACCAGGACAGCTTAAAGTTACAAAAATCTATGATTCCAGTCTTAAACATATCACGGTTCATAAAATTTAAAACTTAAATCATGATATAAATTAAACTACAAAATAAATATCTCACGACATGGAAGGTTTTCCTTGCGCATTATTTATACCAGGACGATTCGTGTTTTTTGACGAATCGTATATAATGAATATCGTGTGAATGAGCCCTTACTCATCATTAAATAAATAATATCACTTTTCTACAACAAGCTATTCCCAGGTGGAAGCTTATTACAAAGTAAAGTATGCTATACTCCTCGAAACGTATCTGTTTCTGCTATCGTTTCAATTCCATATTTCCAATTATTGTCATCATAATAATTTCGTTCCCCTTAATTAAGTATTCCTTTATTTCCAGTGTTTTCGAAGCATCTCAGTCTCTCTTCTGGGCGTCTTTTGGTATGGTTGGTTTGGAAAACTTCGAGCTCGCCGGCATCAAGAGCTACACGAGGTTCTGGGGCCTGCTGATGTTTGGATCGTATTCCGTCATAAATGTCATCGTCCTGTTGAACCTCCTCATAGCTATGATGTCCAATTCTTACGCTATGATCGATGTGAGTTTCGTTTTATTGTACTATTTAACTCATCTTATCTTTGTCTTTGCAGCTCTGTGGTCTTTTGGATAAAGTTCAGAGACTCTCGTAAGATACAGTTCAATGAAGAAAATAAAAAAAAAATACAAAATATGAACGTCAATTTTCATTCCGTGTAGTATTTCGTGTAATTAAAAGAGAGAATTTTCGTTTTCATGGTTTATATAAAGTTAATTTAATCATCAGTGCTTAGAAACCTTGCAAATACAAAGGTTCCAACGAATGAGACGCAAGTTACATAAGAGCAACGTATATGTCATGTCGTCGTTGTAAGTTACAATCACTTTACGACCGCACGTCAAAGATCGCACTTGTATTCAATCAACTTATTAAAAGATTTCTTTAATTCTATTCGACTCCGATTCTTGATTTTTGCTACGACAGTGTCGTTATTTTCACTTACAAGATATTAGGTTATATTTTAATAACGTTTTACTTTGCTATTAGCGATTAAAAACTCGTAAAAGAAATCAGTATTATAACTAGTATTGTACAGGAACATTCTGACGTGGAATGGAAGTTTGCGCGCACCCGTTTGTGGATGAGTTACTTCGAGGAAGGAGCAACTCTCCCCCCACCCTTCAATATATTCCCCACTCCGAAGCTGTTTTGCAAGTTGTTGGGGCTCAGGAAGAAGGATAAGATAAAGAGTATGAAGATGAAGGTAAGAGAGAGAGAACGAGAGTGTAATGTGAATTACAAAGGTTTGTAAATGTTTCCTTTCATATCTTTGTCAATAAAATATGAAATGATACTTTTATTGATACGATGACTCTACTAGATCGATTCATGGCGCTGGCCAAGCCACAAAATTTATTAAGACTCAAAATGAACAAAGATACAAATATAGCAAATCACGATCATACATTTGAAAGGCTATTTTTGCCACATTTATATAATTCAAATATTTAAATATTGTTCATAGATACAGTAACTTATCATACAATTGAAAAAAAATTATCATCTCGTATGCTTTGAGTTTAATTGCTTTACATTGAATATGCTTTAATTGTGTTACATTGAATCCTGCGTCAAGATTCTGTTAAAAAGGTGCAAGGGTTTTCAGAAAAATAGATTTGGGAACGTAACGAAAACAAAGAGTCATGTTAAAATTATCCAATTTCAATTTTAATAAATACAAACCTCCACTTACGAGTAAAATCTTGCTATTTTTCTCTTGCACAAGTTTATTACTTGCCTGGACAGGCTAGCGTCGCAACTAACATTACAGTTTGTTTAAAGTCTTTCAATTAAGAATTTTTGATAAAAAAATATTTCTCACAAACAAGTAATTAAACAACATTACATTACATTAATTAATTATACAACATTACATTACAGATACTATTACAATTATTAATATTAAAGATATTAGAATTATAGATATTATTACAATTATTGGACTTTCAACCGCAAAAAGAACTCCATACATTAATACTGAGATTATTAGCAAGCTGTGATTCGGTGACCGTATTAAAAATCGAATGGCTTAGGAAAATTCTGATAAACAAAAGATTGTCTATTACCACAATTTTAGCGTAGAATGGCGAAAAAATTAATGCTAGTACATGTTTGAAATTCTTTCTAGTATCTTGTTTCCTTTTTATATAACCAATGTTTCCATCTTTTTAATAGGAACAGAAAGAGAAAGAATTAGATGTCCGCTACACAGCAGTAATGCGAGCTCTTGTCTGGAGGTACGTGTCTGCGATGCATCGGAAGATGGACGACGAACCTGTCACAGAAGATGATATCAACGAACTCAAGGGAGACGTTTCTTCGTTAAGATACGAACTACTGGAAGTATTCGAGAAGAATGGAATGGATGTCTCCTTCACCGATAGGAAAGAGAAGAGTAAGTAAATATGTTACGGTCAAAGTGACTAATTGGTTATTTATCAGAATGCCCGGGCGTTGTGATTTAGTGCAATTTTAAAAAGTTATCGGTGTTTATCTCAAGAACAAAACGCAATAAAACAAAATACATTATACTAATAACCAATACACAGGCTACTACTGTAACTGATAGAAAACTATAGTAGCAATCAGTTTTTCGGTGCCAAAATCATGTTACGCGGTGTAATTATTTTTCACAGTTATCCAGGTTGTATAATATACTCGTAGGTACCATTTTTGTCACATAGGTACACACAAAATTTATATATTTTCTTCTTTTTATTTATTATAGTTATTTTTTTAAAGTTTACTATATTTAAAATATTGGTGACTGTTTAGCGGTCCTCGCAAAACGTATGAAGATCTGGGAGCGACGCTTAATGAAGGACTTCCAAGTGGCGCCGGTGGCCCCCGTCGTTGATGAAGAGAGATCGGAGCATGAAACCGCGCTGTCAAGGTTCAGAAGAATCGCCAAGATGGCGGTCGCATCGACTAGTAGCGCTTTGTGGGATAAAACTTTAGCCGGGGCTGGCATATCGTGAGTTACTTTGTGTTATATTTACTTTACAATGAGAATAAAATGTTAAATTAAATGTTTAACTTACGAATCGTCCTGACACCGCACGACTTCTGGTAGATAGAAATGGTATAAAACAAAAAGAGTATGCATGGAACTCTGAACACTCAGTGAAGTTATACTTTTTTTTCATATATTTACACAATTTTCACAAATACAATAGTAACTTTTCGAATTTATTTAACCGCTTAAACAAATATTTTTTTCTAAATAATTATTTTATCAGTATAAATAATTCTTATTCCTACGTTGGTTGTTTGGGCCTGTTAGAAGAGAAGTTAGTTAATGTACAGTATAGTCATTTTACTTACATTGGCAGCTATGTTCATTTTGTAATATTTCTGTCTCCGTATGCGCATTTAATTTTGTTTTTTTAAAGAAGAATAGCTTCTAAACGAGAGTAATATCAAAAATGTGTTGAATCGATGGATACCAAATTTCAAAGGACCACTCGCTGGGCTGGTAACCACTCGCTGGATTGATAACCAGTATTGACAATCTGAAGATTGTCTGAAAGTTTAATCAGTACAAATGCGAAAACTGAAATTATTTATCTCTAAATTGTTTATTATTCTTTGTAGGACGCAGATCGGCCGCTGCCGAACTAGAGAGTCGTTCAAGAATCAACAAAACCTACAAAGAGCCATGGATGAAGCGAGGAAGCTCGTGATGCGATCGCCTTTGCCGGGTATATAATTGAATATACATCATATTGCAGTAGTTCTCAAAGTTCACTGGGTTTCGACAAATTAGCGGAATTACTTAATGCTATTTTATTTATTCTAATTCTAATGAAAAAAAAAGATAATACAAGCAATATACATATATAAATAGTTTGGGAAATTCTGGCCGTGGTTATAAAGTACTAAAACAGTACGGCCAAGATAAACTAGTAAATATTTGACACGATTTACAAATATGTTTAATAATTCCTCCCAAAACATCTTATTGTTATTAATTCACAGGTAGTTAATAATTGACATGCAATTAACCTCTGTTCATACAATTTGCGTTAGAATTAATACTCTGTTACTGTTTTAATAAACAGCATTGTAAAGACCTATGTCATAGTTTTATAGTTATTTGTCTTAGACGTACATATATCGCTAATTTTTATGCTGATAATTCATTTCTTACGAGTTCTCATACAAGTTTTTTTTTAATTTTATCAGAAGGATCCCGTGTACCATCTCCTATAGAGATGCCACTACCTCCCGGACATACATTATTGGAGCTGATTAAGGATATATCCACGGAAATAGGTCAACCTGAAGCCACTTCTCCTATTTCTAAGTCGCCGTGGAAAGGCAATGGTAAGAATGTATGCCCTCCTGATAAGTAAGACTTATAAATTTCTACCAGTCGACCTATACTGCGTATATTTAATACAGTAAATAAATAAATAAAAAAAAACATTGTGTTAATTATTTTGAAAAACACCATGTACAATTGTATATACTTAGTAGTTATTTTAAACCACTAAGCCCGACTGACGACGAAGGGTAGCGTTTATATTACCCTATTGTCCGTCGGGCGAAAATAATCAGTATGTAAAAGAAATTACTTTTCACCCTGACTGTACATTTGCGAACATTCTGAATATTAATCTTAACCATTGCCAAGATCTTAACCAACCAATCTTAACAAAGATATCGATGGTTTAAAAAATGGGTCTCTATTCAGTGGATTCAAATAATGCTTGCTACAAAAAAAACTATGTGATTAATTTACGTTTAATTTGCTAGGTGATGGTACTTCTGCAGCAGCATTTCTAAGCCCCAGCATCGTTCCCAGCAGAGCCGTATCTCCGGTTATACGTGTTTTAAGCCCATCGCCATCAAAAGTCAGTTTTTTCATTCATTTTAATATACTCAAAAAACTGTATAAGGTATGATAAGATATTCATCTTTGATAATGCATCTTGATGGGTAATGTCGTTGGTAAAAGGGGTAGCGGTCATCGATTAAATCATGAGATATAATATTAGAAAATGGACTGGATTTGGCAGTGTCACCCAACTGTCCCGCTTCGCTTAAGATAGAAATAGACATGGTGAACTGAATGAAAAGAAATCATGCATCATTAGAAGGATAAATGTAGAAGAAGCGAGAGAGGTATGCCATCATAGTATAGGATGGGGAATTGGTAATCTTTATTACTGTAAGACGTGGGTTTCGGACTGCTTCCTAAAAATGTTTATATTTTCCTTTAATTTTTAAACGTATAATATAATTTTTGAAGAAACTGCGTGAATTTCTTTAGGTTGTTAATGGTTTTATTATAGATCGCGATTTGATAGTGTTTATTTTTAACACACAGATCTCAAGAGCCACATCACCTAACCCTTTGGCTTCGAACCCGCTCCCACGACCTCAATCGCCAAGGTGTGATCCAGAGTTCATTAAATCAGTTGCTACAGGAGGTAAGATAACTAATGCATCTTCAATGAATAATTTTGGTACCATACTCGGTGTTTACCTTAGTATTTTAAATAACTAAGTAGTAAACAGTCATGTGTTGTTTTACTACAATTACTATCACTTCTAGAATCTTGTAAAATAATCAAAATGAGTGTTCAATATCTCTCGTGAACCTTGAACTTACCTATATCTGTGTAATATCTACGCTTATTTTAGTAGAAGTCTTGAGTGCTTATTTTATTTTTATTAACCCTAGAGCACAACTTAGTACTTTAAAAATATAACCATGGATAAGTAATTGCATATGACTAATCTTATTTGTAGAATCTAGTCCAAAAGCAATGCCTCGAACAACCGATGACGTAACTCAGAGGGCCGCTAAGAAAAAAGCTCCCGGCACACCTAAGTCACATAACGATCAGGTCGGTTTTTTGTTTCTTAAAATTTAACCATTATATTATTTGAACTATTATGTGATGAGAAAGACATTTAATTAATTATGATCGCAATAAATATATACACTTACAATATATATATATATATATATTGAAAAATATACTATATTTAAAAATTAACTTTATTACTTCATTAGACTTTGTGAGAACTTTATTACACTACGTATTATTACTTATGATGATTTATGGAAATAAATACACCTATACGATAAACAGTGCAGATTCTATGATAGAAAATGGTCATTAGTCTCTCTAAATTAGTTTTACTTGGCAGGTCGATCAGGTCAAAGACATATCTTCCCTGGCCGTGGCCAGACCGGTGGCACCTGAAATCAAACCAGCAGAGGGCGCCCTGCCACCACCCCCGGCGAAGCCTAAAGTTAGTACTATCTTAGTATCAAACAAAAAAAACTAGAATGATTTGTACTTACGAGTTTACAAAAACGACGAATGCATATTTTAAGCATAAGAGGTGTAACTCTAGTAGTAGATCTCATAACGAAAGAGTAAAGAGAAGTAAGAACCTTCGACGATATCCTAGTAAAGAAATTACGATAGTGGTTTAACACATGTTTATGTTTTATATTCAAATCCAAAAGTATTTTTTTCATTTTAAGATAATACTAACTATTGCTTAAAGATATCTTTCATTTCTCATTTCAATGAAGGCTCCAATACCACCCTCATTGGAGTTAGCTCCAAGTTCGCCGTCGGTGAGACCAGTGCCGCCCGCCACACCCAAGACGAACGCTCCTGCAGATGAAGCTCCCCCACCTCGACCTTCATCTCCAAGACCTACGTCACCACAATCCGATACCACTGTAAGTATGGTTCATGATGGGCTAGGCAGCGTTAACTACTCAAATGTGTCGGATTCAGTTCGATCAGGGCAATACCATGATCGTCCAAACCCACGATCATGGCATTTTCACAACAGACTGTTGCACGAATGGACCAGCTTAAGTGAAATAACTCAACGTCACAGAAGACAGGTAGACAGAAGAAAGTGTATTTTATGCCTCTTCGTTTTGTCTAGTGAGTGAGGCACCGGAGGCCCGATTCCAGTCCTCTTCCCCTTCCCAACCTTTCCTTATTAGAAAATGACCGTTAATTCCAATATTTTAGCGGTAGTCAATACCACGTTTTGCTCTTTAGCCACTTCCTTCCGCCTTGTTTTGTTATAAAAATTAACTACATTGGTACTTCAATGTTGTACTTCTTTTATTTTAATACCTTTTACACTATTTCATCTAACATATATGTTTTTTTTTCTCTTCTTGCAGTGTCCTAATTCCCCACTGTCACCATCAAAGCGACACTCATCGACATCCAGCACCGAGCAACTGATACCATCGCCGGGACACAAGAGTCTCCGACCCATCAATAAAATAGACGAAGTGAAAACAATCAAGCGTCAAACTAAAACCGGGTGGCTATGAATATGATTTGAAATAATTTAACGGTTAATTTTACAATATTTATTTTAAAATTCATCTACATTCGTAACCCAGAGGGGTAGGCAGAAGCTTGACAGCTCTTACACATATCGTTTATTCTATGTATAATATACATCTACGCAGCTTTTTAAATATGTCCCCAATATAGGCGAATTTTTATCTAGGACGTGCTACTCTACCTCGCCACTCATATTTGCGACATGAAGCCTTGTCACTCTGTCTTCAACCATTCTTTCAACATTTCAAAAGTACCGAAATTATAAATTTTGCAATTTCAGTTGCAACATTCTCTTTTAAGTGGAACTTCGAACGCTATTTCTAATCAAATCATACATTCAAAGACGTCACCGGCTATATTATCATAACTGTGATTTTTTACTAGCTAGCTACTAGCATTTAGTGATCAAAAACTGTTATTAGGAAATTAGATGACAAAGTACTTAGATAATAAGCGTGTAGTTTCAGAGCGTTAAATTCAAGTCTAATTTGAATGTCTGATAGACCGCGAATATCTTTTACTTTATGATATCCAAGTACACCCGAGCACACCTGAGTACACTGAGTATACTTTGCCACATAGCTAAGCAGTAAGTAGGTCATTATTAAATTCCCTATAATGTCTAATTTTAGCTTATTTATTTATTATTTATTTATAAACTCTTTATTGCTCACATTTATACAATAATTACAATAATTGACTTAGAATTAATATCTAAATGTGGGCAAGGGCGGCCTTATCGCTATGAGCGATTTCTGCCAGGCGACCCAGTAGGACAGGAGAGGTAAAATAGAATTAAATAGTAGGGTACCAACAAAGTCAAAAATAAATAAATAAGAGCAAGAATTGTTTATACTTTAAATACATACATAAATACACCAATACATACATAAATATGTTTGCATACATATGATATAAGAAATATTCAGGTCAGCGAGTGACTTTATTTAGGAGATGGCTATGCAGCTTAGATTTAAAAATTGCAAGTGACTTTGACTCACGGATATCACGTGGCAGATCATTCCACATGTGCGTGGCCTTCATAGTAAAATAACCTCTAAAGTAACTAGACTTAGTATAGGGCACATGAAATGTATTACCATACCCAGAGCGTAACACAATATGCTTATCATACATATTTAACAGCAAAATAATGTCTATTATGAGTAACACTTTTCTGTAGCACATTTTTCCATAACATACATATGATATACCTAAGTGTGTGTAGAGCTTTTCACTTATTAAATGCAAGATCTAGTTTTAGCCATATAAGTATGAAAAACTCACTGGAGAATAATTGTATTATCCATCCATCTATCCATCTCAGCCTATGATCGTCCATTGGGGGGAAATAGCGGACCGATTGGCGCGGTTGCTAAGATACTTGCCTTTCATGCCGCAGGTCGTGAGGTTGATCCCCACCCAGGATAAACATTTGTGTGCATGAGCTGTTTGTCTTGTCTGGATGTAAAGACTACTGAAGGACGGGCAGCAGCGTCCTTTTCTTAGTACGGTGGAACGTACTGCGATCGCCAAGCCGGCTGCCAAGCGTAGCGATTATAGCTCATTTCCCCCCAATGATGCGAATTGTATTATAATATATTGTATTAATTTATTCCATGTAATTACGATTATACAAAATAGATCTGTTTACTTACATAACCGTCTCATTCATGTGTAATTTTTTAAATACTTTAAATGTATTTTAAATTCCGTTTGTATAGTAATAATCCTCTATATTTATAATGCATACTGAAACAAGAATTCGCACTAATAAATATTAAAAAATAAAAACATTTTAATACGAAAAACAGTTTTGTTTATCTGTGACTTGTTTTATATTTGATCAAGCTTCAATATTACTACTCAACATAATTCATGACATTAAATAGTATTATTTTTACAGTTATTTGCAATACTCTCTATTACAGCGTACAAATCAATTGTAAAGTTAAATAGATCAATTGCTTATTTATATGCATGTTAGGATTTTCACTTTTATTTATTTAATTATATATTTCATTTACGTAAATTTTATTGTAATATCCTAAGTGAAAGTATTAGAAAGAATGTATTTAGCTATTCGGTACTGATAGATATAAAATAACGGATATCGAAATGTTATCTGTAATTGATATATTTATGTTATTATAATTAAACATCAATAATATTAGCATTGAAATACATAAATTATTATTTTGAAATTAAACTGCTGAGAACTCACTGTTATTCAATATGTAATTAATATTCAGTTCATATTAATAGTGATATGTAATATTTAAAAAGAAAACATAAATAAATTCATAGGATACAGATAATTATTTGTTTTCATTTGCAAATAAATTTCCTCTAAATAAATATTAAATATTCCTACAAATAAATTTCCTCTAAATAAAAAGCTGTATGTCGTGTTGAGCGATCACGTAACTCGCGAATACCTTCATGAACCTTTTTATAATTTAACACTGGCAACCCGCTCGCTCCGGCTTCGCTCAGGTAGATAGATGTAGAAATAAAAACAAATAAAGTTAAGTTACACTATGATAGAAAGAGTTCAAATTGGTGAAAGATTTTTTTTAATCGGTTCCGTTGTTTTTAAATTTGTCTGGAACAAACAATTTTTTTCTCTTTATACTTTTAGTAAAGATAGAAAGGTGTAGATGAAGGAAACAATGCAGGACAGGACAGCAGAGTTATAACCATTATATATGTAAATTTATGGGATCGGCATCGCATCTGGCCTCGCAAATGCTTGTCGCTGATGTCTTTGAGTAGTGGTCACTTAGTGACCGCTTCCTCGTTTGGCAACTTCTAGTTTGAGAATATCTAGTAATTCAGATGTTAACTTTAATAATTTTCTGTGTACTGCTGTTACACAGAAAATATTGTTACTGTTGTTTTGTAGCTTCACTTTTAAGAGGGTTTATTATTTGCGAGTATCTAAGCGTAAGAGAACAAAAGAACGCAGTTTTATCTCACCCTTGTATGTTTTCTGATCGAGAACAAAGCGCGTTGTCACTTAAATGATGAGACATTTTATTATAAAATATATTGACATTGAAGCCATTAAAATGCTTTTTTGTAACAATAGAGAAAGACAATCGCTTTGATTTCAATATTACTATATGTATTGAATACGCGATGGGAATGTAGGTTTTTTTGGCAATACTGCCATGTTTTTCTCCGGAATGTATATGTATATATATATACACATTCCGGACAGGCATGCATACATAGTTAGTGTATATATATATATATATATAT
>DWLR01001464.1:0-18192 GCA_018246295.1 Papilio alexanor hazarajatica
GTGCAACTTTAACTTTAAAGATAAATAAAGGTCTCTGCAACTTAAACTTTAAAGTTAAGTGTAAATTATTTGTATATTATTCATATTGTTCGGTATATCTTTACAAAAGTTTAATGCACCAAAGTACTTAAAAGTTATGTGTTATTTTTATTAAGTTTTCTGAAATGATATAAAAGGTGCTACTTCTTTTTTAAACTCGTATTTTCTAATTTTGTAGAGTAAAAAGTGCCTGCTAAAATTGAAGTGAATTTAAAAAAAATTATAGTACTTATAATTAAATCAATTTTGTAAGTATGTGTTGAGATTTCCTAGAGAAAAATAATATTCTAGGTCTTAACAATCGGAGTGAATCCGTAAAATACAATTGTTCGGATTCACTCCGATTCTTAGTTTCCATCTAAATGTGATTTATTTAAAATAATTTTGATTTGCAATGTCGGTACTGGAATATATTTATCTTGCAAGGCATTTAAACTTTGTATCAACTTGCGAATAAGCGTCCAGCCTCTTACTGCGCTGCTTTACACGTAAGTAGGCTTTTATTTAAGGAAAATTGTGATAAACTATCTGTTTACCAGTATTTACCTTGGTGTTGCTTGTAAAAGCACTTTGGTCGATTATTATTTGTTAGTCAGTGATCATGGGCATAGTCAGTTTGAATGGGCATATACCAATTACTCGAATAGACAACCTTAGTTATGTTCGAATAGGAAAATTGTGAAAAATGTTGATTATAGTCTTACTGTAGACTGACCGATCGGTTGGCGCAGTGGCAAAACTTGCCTTTCGCGCCGCAGGTCGTGGGTTCCCACAAACATTTGTGTGCATGTTTTGTTTATCTGGATGTAAAGACCACCGGAGGACGGGCAGCAGCATCCTTTTCTTAATACTGAAACACACTGCGATCGCCAACCCGCTTGCCAAGCGTGGCGATTATGGCACATTTCCCCCAATGATGCGATCAATGGGGGAGGCCTATGTCCAGCAGTGGACGATCTTAGGTTGAGATGATGATGATGATGTAAACTTTAAGCATTTCAGAATTTCAACACTTGTGTTTTTGTAATGTGCTCTTACTGGGCTATGCCCATGCAGGTGATCGTGCCCAAGGCATGTGTTTAGCGAATTTGTAATCATAGTGTCAATTATAAATATATAATTATTAATTATTTGTGCAGTAAACACATAGTTACTGTTGTAGGCGGTAACAAGGAGGGTACTAAGGGAAATTATTAATAAACATTGTATTGTCCTATTGTCGCTGTATGTGATGTCATATAATATTACTATCAATGAATAAATGTTTTTAACAAGTACATTGTTTTATTAACACTTACTCCGGTACTATTAACAGAACGTTAACCGTCCGATTGACAGAAGGGGACAATGTTTTTCGCGGTATGTGTCCGTTCTGTACCGTTCCGTACTGTAGTCTAAACGGTTTGAAAGATTTTTGAAGAGTGGCGTGTCATTGGGCTCATATTCTTCCCCGGAGTTTCATAGGTCACACGCAAACCGTTGGATTTATCGGTATTTTTAATTAACTATTCCTTGTTTTATTTATAATTTTTCAAATATGACTAAACTGAGTGTGCAGAAGAATTGTTTGGAACAATTCCTTTTGTTTCATCAAGTTCACTGGATAATGAAAAAAAGCCTTAAGAATCTTAAGAATCTAACCTAAGAAGAAAATCTTATGAAAGAAAGAAAGTTGTTGCGAGCTCTGCCACTATTAAAATTAATAAATATTATTCATTGATAAATATGACTTTTTCATGGAAGAAGGAGACAAATTAACGGCGGTTCACGTAATATACATACGAGTATAATAAGCAGAAGAAAAATAAAGGGAAAGAAAATGGGAAGAGGAGGGGGGGGGCAGACAGGAACGAGAATGGAATTGCACTTATGTGCAGCATGTTTTTATAATTTTATCAAGTTTACTGGATAATGGAAATGAGCCTTTTGATTCTTCTGAAATAAGATTTTACAATCTTATCTATACATATAATAACATCGTAACTGATCGGTGTCTGTACATGGAAAATAAATTAGCAAAACCATTGCAGGGGGTATTTACCAATGCTATAGAACTCAAAACAACGATTTTTTAAATTTTTGTCTGTTTTTTACATTGTTCGCGCTAATCTCCTAAACGGCTTAACCGATTTGGATCCGGTTTCCACCAATGTGTAGTAATTAGCTTCAATCGTTAGATTAAGTTTTTATTTCATCTAAATCGGTGCATAAATAAAAAAGTTATATCAATTTAAAGCGTTACCTTAAACATTTCTTCAGAAAAAATGCTATAATATGACTATTTTGTTGATTGGGATGAAACTTTAATTTACTATATATGATATTCTATAAAATGATGATGGTTCAAAGATAATCCAAAGTTAAAAATATACATTTTGAAATTGCCAATGTAAGTATATTGTCAAATGGGTTGATCATGGTTCAACTTAGGTTGGACGCTTCGGTTGTACGGGATTGCGTGTTCGTTATTTTATTATGTTACTAGCTGTTGCCCACAACATGGGGGGGTGTCGTAAAACCTACTTAACCGATCATCATTAAACTTTGTACACATATTTTCATTAAGGTACTGGGAAGGATATAGGATAGTATATATTACAATAATTAAGGAGGGTAAGTAAATATCATTATATTATGAATGCGAATGTTTGGGTGGACGTTTGTCACCACGTAACTCCACACCATCTGAACAGATCTAATATCGGAATAATGTACTATTTCCGCGGAACGTTTTTCACTCAGATATACGTATATGTTTACATATAGATACATTAATATTAATTTCCACGCGGACGAAGTCGCGGGCAACAGCTAGTTAATAATTAAGATTCAAATAAAAAATGACTCTATTTTAAATAATGTAAAAATTATTTCTTTATATATTTGTAGAGATTTTTTTATAAGAAAAGGGGGCAAATGAGCAACTGGACTCGCATAAGTGGACATTCACAACACCAGAGGAACCGTAAATGCGTTGCCGGTCTTTAAGAAAAAGATACAAGATTAATCTTATTACTTTCTCTTTTATTTATTTAACACATAAGAACTTATAGTAATTAATTGGCTCTTAACATTTAACTATATGTAGCATAAAACACAAAGCAACAGTGGCAGAGTCCGCAACAATATCTGTCGCACGAATGGCCTTTTCAACTATCACCACATCCTTACAGAAGATACCCGAGAAGTGTATTCTGCGTTTCGTCTGATGAGTGAATTGCAGGAGGACTAATTTTCGTCTTTTTTCCTTTCTGACCCGTTTCTAATAAGGAAATGAGGGGAAGAGAAAGAGGATTTGATGGGGAAGGAGAAGCAAATGCAAAACTTTTCAGTCTATCTCCTCCTCTGTGTATAAAAGGTAGGCAACGCAGCTGCAACTCGCAAGCGCTTGTTTCAGGTTTGCCAATTGCCACCTTATTGTATAAAAAGAATAATTTAGAGCATAATGTAATGGCACCATTTCCTGTAGTTTCCTGTATTCATCGCAAGTTGTCAGTTCAGGTATTTGCTGTAACGTTTAAATGTAGACACAAAACTTAGTTCGTATCGAGCGACGAACTTGTTGTACTACGTCGCTCTTAGCTACTCAAACAACTTGAAGTTAAACACAATAATTTTATACAAAATTCAAAACAAGAGCATGTGTTTATCGACGGCATTCTCTCTCGATTGTCTGCAAGCCGGTGCCGTCGAGTATTTGTATTAATATCGTGGTTACGAACGTACGCCTTTAACTATCATATATTTTAAAAGCTTTTTTTTTGTTGTATAATAATTATTGGACACCTAGTAGCGTCCCTGCTACGAGTTAATGTGAGTATTGTTACTTTGGAAATATTTGCATTTAGGTAGCAAAATTTTCAGTTTTTTTTAATGGAAATAAAAAATTATAATAATTGTGTGTGGCAAATATAGTGTTAGCGATTTCTGCGATACTTATAAAAAAAATGTAAACTTGCTTTATTCGAACCTAAAATGGTCTATTAATGCAGCAAAAGACCCTTCGGTCGGTCGCTCATCCGCTGGGTACAGCTGTAATGTACCTTTACATTGGTGTGCACCAGAATTCATTTGCTAGACCTTATGTAGATCAAGCAAACAAGTTGCAAGCTAATTGTCATTAACGTCTATTATATCGGATTCGGTTATGTCCTATAATAGCCACACAATGTGTCTTGACTTAACACTACCTTCCAGAAGACTGATTTGTAGTAGTTTCAGTCGTTATTTGGGAAGTTTGGAAGTTCAGTCGCCATTCCTCCCTCTCCTTATTTCTATTCTCTCCTTATTGCAGGTATGTTTTTGATATAATCCTTACTTTCTTTGAGACTCAAACATCTTTTGGGCACCCGGTGCTGATTTGTTTCTTTATCATATAAAAAATCTGACTGTTAAAATGCTTTCTCTCAGCAATGTTTTTGCTATTCAAAATCGTATCTCAATAGCTTTTTTTTTAAAAAGTTATGGTAAAATTAAATTTGCTAAAGCGCGCTTAAAAACTAATATAACCCACAGAGTTCTCGCTACTTAAATTATGGTCTTTTAATTTTTTACCTAGGTGGCGTTATTCTCAATCTTAAAATGGAATTATTCTTCATTCTGATGATCTTGGTCAGAACTTAGAGTACGCATCCACACGCATGACGCAGCTAGCCCCAACGCGGTCAACAGCAGTCAGCCCAGACAGTCAAAACAGTTTTCATAATGATTTCTTATGTTTACTTCGCGTAACTAGATATTCCAATTAACCTAAACAAAATATTAATTAAAAAAGAGGGCACTTCGCCAACAGCTTTGACATCGGGACGTTGGACTCCTCTGTCCCCGTCCGTAAACACGAGCGCTGTAAAGGCTCGAAACGTCGGTATGTACATGAAAATTAAATAAACGCGATATAATTCGTAAAAGT
The DNA here is from genome assembly GCA_018246295.1 of Papilio alexanor hazarajatica. Lineage (NCBI taxonomy): Eukaryota > Metazoa > Arthropoda > Insecta > Lepidoptera > Papilionidae > Papilio > Papilio alexanor. Next base: position 4,949 of record DWLR01001464.1, read on the forward strand.
AGTTTAATTAATGCAAGACAATTTTCCTTCGCATTTCAATGCGAACATATGTGAATATAAATGATTTTGCTTATCTTTAGAATAATAAATAATTCACTAGCAAGAGTAGTCAGTCCTTGGTAAATTCTATAAATAACCCTGTATTTATATCTTTACGTAAACTTTTTTATACAAGTACGTAGGTACTAACGTCTCATGTTATCGTCCAAAAGTACTCAATTGAATTTTAATTTCAGATTTCAAGAATGAAGCACGTAAAATGTGCCTACCATAACGAAGGATTTGACACAGCTGAAGAATTAGAAAATGGGAAAAAGAATATAAAACCGAAACGTGCACTAGTTTGTCATCAAAATAATAAACTCGAATATCGTAACACTGTAGATGGATATATTGATATGATAATCACACCAGATTCTGACACTGATTACTCGGGAGTGGGATCTGTGTCCAGTGCCATATTTCGTAATGTTAATGTAAGGAAAATCAAAAGAAATGACGATGACATAATTGAACCAGCTAAAAGGAACCGACACTTATCATCTTCGAGTTCGGACAGTTATTACACATTCAGTGGTCCGACTTACAAAAGTTTCAATGAACGATCGATGAAGAAGTCTTGGACACGACAGTCGCTGCGCGAAGAAAAGTCTAATGAGGAGACGTAAGTATTATTTACCTTTTTTATTTAATTTAAGATTCAAATCTAAATATAGCGAAAAAGGTTTCTTGAATAACATATTAGTAAACGCAATTTACAAGAAATGAGTTTTGCAGCTTGTGATTTGTAGGAATAAGAAATCAATTACTGTTGGATGTAGTAGTAATGGTAGGATCATCCCCTGTCTTCTGACAGGGGTCATTAGACCACAACATGTAAAGGTTAGCTATTGCTATGTCTATATCGAATTGGATATAAGCGTCTTTTAAATAAAGAAAATGTAATACGTAATTCACACTTTATAAACAGTAGAGAATGCATTTTTTTAATGGTAGATATAGTTGTGGTCAAACCAATAAAATCAAAATTAACTGACATTGGTTACTTGAGAAGACAAATCAACCTCGTCTGGATTTTAGACCACTTCTGACCGGTTGGTGAATTTTCCAACTACTCGACTATTGCTTTCATTCTGTATACGGAGATAAAAAGGTTTAAATAAGGAACCTTGTACAGTAGTAGTTCTTAACCTAATTTATAAAGAATATCAATTATTTCATACGTTAATTCTAATTGTACTTTTATCTTATGTTGAGTTCGAAACATTGGAACGTCAGAGACCTTTTTAATAGAACTCTGCTCCGCATTACTTTGTTAATATCTTATAACGGTTACTTGGTGGTTCACGGTATTGGCAAGTAGAATATATTTTTGGGAAATATAACATTATAACGCAAGCAAAAATATTTAATTCACAATTTGACGTATTAATTTCGACAATTTACGAACTATCGAGAAATGAAACGCCAAATTGTAATTCATTCAGTTCACAATAGAAACCTTACCTATAAAAAAATAATAAAAAACTTAATATACAATATTGATTGCCATGGACAACATTTTTTAGCCTAAGTTATCTATTATAAAAATTAACATACGCGGAATCAAATTAAAAAATAATCAGCCACGAAGGTAAGAAATGAACGCATGCGAAACCGTGGGAACACCTAGTTTTATTTATAAATCATTTATAGCCACGGTACGTCTCATTACATATCCATTAAAGCTAAACAAACTCAACTTTAGGTATGTCTTCGAAACCCAAGGTTCAATGGCATTCATAATTAAATGGCAGATGCCAGTGGATACTTGCGAATGTTCCTTTTCCATATTTTTTTTAATCGGTTCATAAACTACGACGTTCTGCGGTAACAAACAACCGAATTTGAGATTGAGAATCTCGTTCTTTTTTCGGAGTAGTTTAAAATAGCCGTGAACTTTATTGTTGCTGTGAACTTTATGTGTTTTGTAGTGGTAAGTACACACACACTTACCATTACTTGGTAGATGACGTCGAAGAATGCTTTGTTCCCCCTCCAAGCACAAGCACCTGTATAAACATAATGGTAAGTAAATACGAGAAGAGAAGAATGTGACCTTGTGGCAGGACGCATCAATTTTCCACTTGAGTCTACACAAGCAAAATAAATTTCTTACACATTTCTTAATTACAACTGAATCAATTTGACTATTTTTAAGTTCAACAAAAACTATTTTGCAAATAAACGAGCGGTTTAATTTTTATTTATAACTGAAATATTAGGAAATATTACTGGCATAATAATTAGCATCTTGGCTAAGTGTTAGTCGTTCAACTGTCAAGAGGACCTGACAGCGTTATCAGGAGACAGGAACCTTTGATAGTAGGCCAGGTTCAGGAAGAAAAAGAAGTACTGCGCCTCAGGACGACTGCTTCTTAGTGATCCAAGCACTTAGAAATCGAAAAATTATCTGCATTGCTCTTAAAAACACTGGAAGAGGTAAGGGGTGTACCAGTTAGCCTATGGACGGTCTGCTACTACTTATTTACTAGTATAGCTACTAGCTATTAGATACTAAGCTACTAACTGTAAATAAAAGTGTAAATAAATACAAGATTTCATCCAAAGCGTTGGAGCCGTGTCTTAGATATTTACAGCACTCATCTGAGAAACTGTGAGCTATTATAGATGTAAGCGTATACACTCAAACGGTTTTAATACTAGGTTTCACTTGATACTTATAAATACTAAGTAAGTATCACAAGAACGGAGAAAAACGCGTATCGAGTATACATACTCGATACCCGTTTTTTTCGTTTTTCGACCGTGAGCTCATTCTGCATAGATCGGAACAAAAGTAAAAATCAAAAAGAAGGGTACGTTGCCAGCAACTTGACATCGGGACGTCAAACAGCTAGAGATATACCAGGTAAATTGCGTACTTAGTATTTAAAGTACGACTATTTTCAAATACTTGTTCCAAATACTAGTTCCTAGAAATATTATAATAATTATAATATTATAATAATATAAAATAATATAAATATAAGTATCAACTTTCTGTATAGAGAGGCGAAATTTTCGATTTGGCGGACGAAGAAAAAAAAACACGATTTCTTCCAACTGCCAGCCATCTTTCCAAGTTTTACCTGACGACGAAAAAAAAACGTTTCCATTTCGAAACTTAAATGAAAGTTGTGGGAGAAGTGAGCGTTTTTTTTTCGTCATCAGGTAAAACTTGGAAAGATTCTTGGCTGGAAGTTGGAAGACATCGTTTTTTTTCTTCGTCAGGTAAAAACCACACGTAATCTCTTATTCTACACCATACTGTCAGTTTCACTTCTACGAAATACTTATAACACACAAAATACTTATAACATACAAAATAATTCTGATATACAACATACTTCAACAAAGTTAAATAGTCATGCCACATTACATACTTCTAAATACTCGATACTCGTTCTTTCAGTCCCCACATACTCGGTACTTTCACGTATTGAGGGAAACGTAGTATCAAAACCTGTTCCAATATATACGTCCCACCTCTACAAACAGCTTAGTCCCCCGTAATCGTTAGTGCAGTAAAGCGCTGCAAACGTCATGGGAAATTTAAATATTAATCAAACGCCATAAAATCCGTAAAACTAGTTTATTTTCACTGTCTATTATTCGCTTAAATATAAGAAATCATTATAGGATAAGGGTTAGTTATTGCCCTTGTGTTTGGAATATACCATGACGCAAACAATTACGAATCTAATTAAAAAATAACGATAAGCTGACGAGTATATGAAACCTTTTTTTATCTAAACAAAACAGATAAGTTTATTTGATAATTTTTTCTAACATTAACGTCAAGATTTGTTTGTAGGTTTACTAGATACCTGTCACTTTATACATAGGCTTGTGTCTTATCATTCGTCTTTCAAAAAGGTATTTAACCTTCGTGGTACATGTTTATATAAGATAATCTAACAAATTACCAAATATATTCAAAGTTGCCAATTTTGAGCGCTGCAGGACTTTAGAGTAATTTACATTCTCTCAAATAAGGCGAAAAGTGTTTTACGGAAAAGTGTTTTATAGATTTTGTTCCTTTTTATTACTCGTTTGTACCTATAAACTTCATCTATTTACATAAGAAAAATAATTAATAAAAACTTGGTTAAAAACATGGTACCAGTAAATTCACCCATATATTTGTGACACGACTGACATTTTTTTCTGGATAGATCCTTTTATTACGTACTTTTCTTTCTCTTGTAAGATTTTAATTCGTCTAGAGTCTTAGATTCAAGGATATGTTCTAAATTCCAGTCATTTTACGTTAAAACTTATAACATTTTATTACAAGTTGGTTGTGATTAGGCACTTAATTAAAGTGTAGTTAATAAAGTAGCATACTCTTACAGAAGGTATTCTTTTATTAAGGAAGCTGCTGTGAATATCTTTGATTGTATAAAAAAAAACTCCAATTAAAATGGAAATCACGATTTACCATTTCTACGCCCTTTTTTCCATAGATAAGCAACGTTGTTTTGCTTTTTGGGAGATAATTTAATTGCAGGCGTTTATTGTATTCTTAACTCATAATAAAAATTACACGCAATGTTTTAGCACATTGATTTTTTTTTAAATTGCGTGATTAAAATAAGTATTTTTTTAAATGTTCCTAGATCGTATTTTTTTTTTAATTTCAAATCCTAAAAAATGCCTAACTTTAAATTTTAAACGTGTTTTTTTTGTTTTGTGGATATGAAAACTTTTTACATACATAAGTTGTTTTAAGATTTTCAAGAATTAAAGTAGGTTGCAATAGATACTATTTTTTGAAACTTGCTTGCTTAATGCTTTAACATAAAAGTTATACGTTTATATGTCATTATAAATAATACACTGGTTGAAGTTTCTGATGACGCTTTACGTCCCTTTAATCCAGCAATTAATTGTTACATTACACCTCGGGTTGTTCGTTCGATTTCTAGTACGGTTACAATATGCATTCGATAATTTTCAAGAAATTAAAATAGTTTGTTTTCGGCAGTCCTATGTAGAAGTGGAGTTAAAATATATGAGAGCATATTTTTAAAGCAAAAAGTACAGCGTCCAATTCATTTTGATACAATTTGACTTTCCTCGAGTACATTGCAAATAATTCAAGTGCATTATCTAAATATATCATAAATCTAGAAACAATAACATTGGCTTATTTAAAAAGTTAAAATAAATTATTGTGCATTGTCTAACCATATCATACGAGTATATGGCCTGATGGCCGCCATTTTATCCCGATATGAACCTCTTTGCATGTTATGACTTACTGCGATTTCTTTTGCATTTCCTCTATTAGAACCCATACAACGTACCTACAATGTCTAAAGTGCACATTGTTACTTATGTTAACAATTTTACAAGTTAATAACAAGCTGAATAAAATGCAATCATTATGTTTAAAAGATACTAATTTAACAGTTTTTTTATATGAACATTCGCAACACCAGAGGAACCGCAAATGCGTTTAAGGAAAAGATACGCTCTATTCTTGAAGGACCCTAACCCTGTTTAAACTGGTTTTAGTGACATTGGAATACTTCCTGAGTGTCGACAAACTAAAAAGCGCCCCACAGAACTTTCCCTTATACCTAAAGATGAGTCTTGCATCATCTAAGTTATCAAAAAAACAGAAATAGAAATACAAAAGTATACCTTTAAGCCTACGCGACTGTATTCTGTGAGTGCGTGCCATTTTCCCGGTCGAACCCGTACATTCGTCAACAGCTGCTAATAGTGGATATCATATTCTAGACTTATAGACGATCAAGACAATCAAAATTATCAAGAAGATAGGTTCGACTTTTATACAGGTTTTTTTGATACTTTACTGTATAGTGCTACCCGCGGCTTCGCAAACAAATGGAAAATTATAAAATTTTGTTCCTCGCCAATCGACGCATATGAAATAGTTTGGTACTATCGTTAAACGTGCCAAAAAGTTGTCAAAATATAAACCCGATTTTGTAAATGTTATGTTTTTCTGTAATTCGAGATCAGTTTTTTTTTACATATGTGTCCAAAATTTCATAATCATTTCAGTTGATGCATGGAAACGTAAAAAACAAAAGAAATAAACTTTATTCGAATGTCTAATATTAGTTAGGACTTACTCTATTTACGGTTTAACAGTGGTAGAGTACGCAACAATAACATTTCTTGCACGAATGGCCCGCTCAACCGGTTGAATGCCACGACCTGTGAGGTCGTGAGACCGGTGTGAAGTGGAATTGTCGGATGAATGAGGTGCCGGAGGCCCAATTCTAGTCCTCTTCCCCTTCCCGCCCTTTTCTTTTAAGAAAATGATCGGAAGGGGAAGTGTATTTGACGGAAGGGGGTTGGATAGGAAAATTAAACATCATTTTTTTTGTTTACATTGCTTTACAGGTTACCATTCTCTGTCCCTTAAAGGTAGGCAACGGATCTGCAATTGATTAGCTTGTTGCAGTTGCCTATGAGTAGCGGTCAGTTAACATCAGGTACTATTAAAAACTATAATTTAACTTCAAATGATTTTCGCGAACTTTATATGTTTATTAGAGATTATGTTACGACATACATAACGTCTAAATCGTCAAGTGGCACATGCTATCTTATCGGGAATACTGTTTTTCTTGGCATAGTTAAATATTGTGTGTCTATTGTTTGTTGCTGCAGCTACACGCGCCACTCTATTCTCTATGGTACCGCATCGCACATTGACGTCGGCGTTTGAATATACATGTACTAAGCCTAAAGTAATTACTGAAGTTATGACACAAAAGTACGGAACAGTCTTTGGATAAAGTCAATGTAGAAGCTTGCTTTAATTCGTTAGTAGCAACTTGACCCAGCTCAGGTAGAAAGTAGACAAAAAAGAGGGCGCAAGTAGGCCCGCCCACAAGTAGGACTGATGATCTGGTCAAAATAACGAGAGTCCACTAGATAAAGGTGGCAGGTGAACGACCTTTGTGGCCATCAACGGGCGGGGGTTACTTCCAACAAGGGACGACCACAGGCTGAAACAACGACACGGTTTTTGACTTTAATTAGAATTAAAGATCGCAGGACCCTTACATAAAGACATTACACGTTTCAGAAAAAAGTAAAATGTATAGTTTTTTTTAAACACTTCTACTAATCATTGTATCTAACTACTCTTATAGGATATAGATGTAATGGAATCTTTAAATTAAATTTTTCACTATCTTGTAGCCGTCTGACTTGAAAATTTGCACTCGTATCAAATACCGATGAGAATACATTTTTTTTATAATTTTGCCTTAGTCCTGAACAGAAATATGCGATAAAAAATTATTTAATTTCAAGAAAGTTGTAAATTGACCCTGTAAACTGACCGATTGACTGAAGTAGAAACAGACTTTACGTAACGAAAGTTTCGCAATTGCATGTCTTTGTAGTTTTACCTGCTTGAAGGAGAGTAATGCGTTTTCGAATGTATGAATGCATGTTTGTATGTCATTTTATTATGTTCCATTGTGGCTTATAGCCTAAATAGCTTTACTGATTTTAACGAGTGAGATGTCATTCAATCCGTAATCTTCTCCGAAATGTCAGTCAGTCAGGCTTATTCGTTATTTTTAAATTAATTGTTTCAACAATTAAATATTGCTATTAAGTAACTACAACAGAATGCATGTTTACAAGAAGTTGTCAACAGGGTAATGCCGTACACAATAAATTAACTGCACACACGAGCTAACGTGATATGCTATCAGCTAATTGTGATAAGCAATCCATTATCACTTTTGCCTTACACCAATGTTTATAAATTATTATATCGACGTTGTTAACTACAATTTACGGAATATTAATAAAACTATTTAATCATTTCCGTATGTATATATTTACTGCAGAAATACAGATTAAATAGCAACTAGCAATCCAGTGGATAGACAAATAAAAATTATATTCGAGGTTACTCGCTGATGGAAGAGTTTTCTATAGGTGAAATAATTTTTTAAATACATACAATACGTACAATAAATTGTACACCAACAATTATGCATGTAGTTAATATATAATTCTAGATAATGTGTCTAGCTTTCTAATTGTCAAATAGTTACTAAAACCGGTTTAGTAGATTCTTAGTTTAAACACTACCAACAACTCTGTCCTCTTTGTAATATTGTAAATTATGTTTAAAACAGTTCTTTACAATAGGATTTAAATATCATTAATGCTTAGATTAAGATAAATATATATTACATAATTTTTACGGCATTCAGACATTTAAAACATACTAGGATGATTAAATGCGGACAAAGATTTATTTTCTGTCCCTTCTATCATTACCAACTTTGTATCTTTTTTTTTTTTTCAAATAAATCTTTAGTAATTTTTGTATTCCGTAGATGTCATAATGTTTCATATAGGAACAACTTGCACGCTATCCCTACATTTTATATTTTGGTATCAGTTTATAGAATAAAATATTATCGAGTCACAATTATCCCCGAAGCTTTAGATATTTTAAAAATTTTACGGTGTTTGATATTTCGTAGTTTTTATATTTTGTTTGTTTAAAATTCCCAGCGTTTTATTTATTTTAGTCGGGGGGGGGGGGGGGGGGTTCCCAATTCCCGATTCTATATTTTTTTGAATTTCAACAATTTTATTAATATAGTTAGAGCGTTACAGAGAAGTCACAACAATATGCATGTGTCCTGTGCGATTGTGTATTGCTATAAAACGAACGCCAGATGTGGCTTTAGACAGAGAAGATCAGCAATAGCATGATATATTGTCATAGCATCATCACATCTGGTTAATAATGTTAGGACTTCAATATCTAGTTTGTTATGTTCTTGATTTTCAGTCGCTCTACAATTGCGCTGTCCATTTACGGTGTAAAAATTACGTAGGTTTTATTATCATAGTTAATATGGACTGCTCTATACAGACTACTTGTAGAGATGGTCAAGAAAACATATCTTCACATTTGAAGACTTTAACAAGGAACTTAAGGCTTTTCTTGAAGAATTCATTTTGCCTGGTAAGAAAGCAAACACTCATTTTCGTAATATGCGAAAATAACTCTGTGTGTTTGTTTGTATTATTTTATTTTTAGGAACCTGATAACAAATAAATAACTATTTGTTCTAACGTTTTTAAATTTCGACGTTTGAAAGGGATGGAAGGAAAAGACAAGATTTCTTCCTGAGAACGTTTTTATCGAAATTTGGTACAAAATTACAAATACAAATTTATTGGTAGTTATAAAATTAGAGACCATCAGCAAATCAAAGAAAATTAAAATAAAATTTAAAAAAATACAAAATTAGAGTAGGTATATTCTTGGAAAAGAAATAAGTTATAATTTGTTGGAAAATAATCATTTAACGTTTTTTAACAAAAACAAAATCGACTTCAAATTCGTATAATTCCCTTTTTGGGGATAAGAGATGAAAGAAAGGTTCATATCAGTTGCCATGGTAATGTTGATAATAACACAATTTTGACACATGTTATCTACTAACGAAATTAATATACGCGAAATCAAATTATATAAAAAATGCTAGGAAAATTAGAAACTAACGCGTGCGAAGTCGCGGTCAACATCTACTTCGATTTTAAAATATACTAACTCTAAAACATAATCTTGTTATTTCATTAATTAATTTTGAGAGGTTATGTAACAATAACATTTTAACAAAAGAATATTTCCAAATGTTGGTCTGGTTAATATGTTTTTAATGACTTGCAATTTAATTAATCTATAATTTTCATAAGAATGTGCCTTGAATTTAATACCATTAAACATCTCTAATTGCAAAGCTAACATCTGTTGATAACGAGCTGGCTGATAAAATCGCTTTTGTGTTTATAAACTGAGCCAGTACGATGTGTCGTGCGCGCGTATCCGAACGTGTGTCCGGGAAATAAGCTATTGCAAAAAAAGTTAAAACGCCATTAAGCGCGCGAAAATAAACGGAAGTAGTGACATGTTAGACAAATAATTTGTGTTACGGAATAATGGGTCATTGACAATACTTTTTTCTTTGTAAATAAAAAAAATGAAATTGTGCAAATTTTGTCGCGAGCGTGGAAGATTGCCAATATTGTCTTGTGATTGCTAGATACCAGTTAAATGTGATTTTGATTCAAAATTCATTGAAAAATATATTTTAATTTCGTATTCTATAAATTTCGTATTATATTTGTTTTACACATTTTAATACATTTTTTAAAGCGATTTAACAGACTCTGAGGGATTTGCTGTTACAATATTATAAAACCATCATTACTTTGTTAGAACTGCTGATTTCATCAGAAGTTGCAGTCTATCACTAATCAAGAACGCTTGAAGTTAGTAAAAAATATTACATTTATGCACAATGAGATTGTTATCAGCATTCTCCTTTGTATGTTAGGGGACAAATGGAAATAATCTTATTAAGCGAGCAGCATCTGGAGAGACTAGTTGAGCAATAACCATTTGAAATTAACAGCAAAGCAGCGTTTTTTTACAACGGTTTTCTATTTCACAGACGATGAATCAAAGGGCAAATAAAGTAACAGAAAAGTATCCTTCGTTTTATAATCGTACAAAATATAAGCATTAAATACTTACTGTTGAAACGTTGATGAAATTAAAAAAAAAACTGTTATGTTATTGACAGATATGTGGGGAAGTTAATAAAAAAATGTTAATCTGTTTGCAAACGTGTGGCTTAAAACGTACATAATCCTTTCATGATACCAAGCAGTGCGTTATAAAATTTCATTTAAAATTACAATAACTTATAATTTATAAATCACAATTTTTATTATGATATGATTTTATGATCTTTAAGGCACACTTAATTAAAGCGTTTAAACTAAAAAACTTTAACGTATTATTGCAATTTGTTTTAAAGCCGTCATTGTATAGTCAATTATAAATACGATAATTACTTAACCCGGCGTTTTAATTAAGTGGAAATACTAAAGACAGTATAATTACGTTAATATTGTGTTTGCTTATAATATAGTTTGATTAAATAAATAAATAAAATATGGTTACACTTGAAGTTAGTGACTTAACCGTAGCTTCGTTTTTCGGCAAATTAGGTCATAATTTGGTTAAGGGGTTTAAGTTTGTAACACTGTTTTTATCTACATATATGTAAAGGATTCCTTTTAAGGTCCAATCACATATCATTGATTAACTGAGAAGATTAAGTGCTAAAAATGCGACCTAACTATTAATAGAGCCAGAGTAAGCAGTGGTTGATTATTCCTAAGGCAGTATAGACATGTATACCTAGGGCGCGATAAGGGCGGGCGCAAAAGTTACAAAATTATTCGTATAACAACTATTTTCATAAGTTTGAAAGCCCTATATATTTTCTACTACTAAAATTATTTTAACTGCAACTTTAATAATAAAGCAGTAATATAAACTTAGAATTTTAGTCAATTTATTCCACTTCGCTTCGAAGCTAATTGACTGTATAATTTTATAATAAGCGATATACGATTATAATACTCGAGGAAGGCTTTGGAACATTCTAGAGCGGCTTGTGCAATATATGCGTATTATGTTAAATGGTATGTCATCGGACGACGGTCGCACATACGAATGGGAAGTCTTATACCGCCTACGTTGGGGCATAACTCAATGGCAGATCGATTTATTATAGTGGAAACTTAAAATCTAGACAACTAAAACAATTCACCACCAGCCCCCGCAGCAGTCACCTGCAGCTTACTAAACTTATGATCACATATTTTTAACAAATCAAAGTAGATAAGTATATTCTAATGTATTAAATTATTTTCTCGTTAAGTTGAAGATAAGTTAAGGATTATTTTAATTATTTCAAACAGAAGTAAAACGCCTCTTATAAATTTTTAATTAATTTCAAACACACTATGATTCTGATAAATGTTATTTTCTGTAGATATTTAAATCTACAATGATTTAAATATTTACAGAATACTACAGATGCTTTTTAAATTATCAAAATTTAGTTGCTCACAGATTGCCTGAGTATTAGAGATCTTAACTGATAAATAATGGATGTCCACAATTTATTTCGGTGTACATTCAGCAGGCCTACATTATTTGGCCAAAATAATTTGCATTTGAATTCGTGAACCCCGATTATTATAACTAAATATAATATAATAATGCTGAAATGTTTATTTGTATGAACGCGTAATCTACTTTAAATTATATCGGATTGAAAAATATCTGTTTGCATTTGACAGCTCAATTATTACGGAAGGTAGGCTGTTATAAAAGTTAAAAAATTAAAAAGTTAATCCATGAACTTATATAAATTTAACAACTTTGTCTTGACCAATAAGGACAGGCTCACACTTGGGTTCTTGCGTCGAGACGAAATAACGCAAGTGGGAGCCTGTCCGAACAATATAATACAGTGCACTGTGCAAGTTTTTATTTATAATCGTTTCGTCTGCCAGACGGCCTTGAGTATATAAGGCATATGATAGGTAGAGTAATTTGTATAAGTGAATTAACCACAATAATAAATTCCTTGTATTTCGTGCGACAAAACAAATAAGACAGAGCCTTTATATATTTATTTGTTGACGGTCATGGACTTTTGTGGCTATGGATCTGACTAAAGTGCAGTTTGTTTGTTATGAGACGTCAATGTTGTCACAGTAACGTTGTTGTGGCTACTTAAATGCTTATCAGTTCTCCGTATCACATTACTGCAATGAGGTGGTCAGATGTAAACAACGTATTACTCGGAAGGACGTTTGCCTATTAGCATCCCTCCCACTTCCTACCACGTCGCCGCGAGTTCTTTGAAAAATTCGATGTCGCACCATAGTTCAACTAAAGTTACATTAGTAATAGATGATTTAAAAAACCGATTGACTGTATTATTACCATCACCCATCATATCATCATGTATGAATGACATTCCGATGATAAATACCTATCGGATGACACCTCAATCTTCAAAATCGTTCAAACCGTTTTTTTTATTGCTTTTGCACAGCTCCCCACAACTCCCCCTGACATTTGTTGGCCAGATCCGTTGTGTACTGTTTATTTCAATAATCATCTTACAATTTTACTACTTATAAATATTTCTAAATAGTAACTTATGACTAAATTAAACTGATTATTACAATATACAATGAAAAAATGCAAAACAATACAATATTTATATAACACTAAAGAAAACATTTACCATTGAAATAGATTAGTATCGAAACAATATTACGTTTTATTTTTACGGGTATAA
>DWLR01001465.1:0-18191 GCA_018246295.1 Papilio alexanor hazarajatica
CTATTGTTACAACATTGACGGACCTTTTTTCGTCCTAACACATTTAAAAGTAACATCCTATTGGTTATTGTTTCTCCGTCAATGTTTCAAGGCGTAAAAAACATTCAAACAATTGTCTCTTTTCAAAGTGGAATACTGCCAAAGAACTTGACTGTACCTAATACCTAAATAATGTTGAGGGAGAAGCGTACATACTAATTATCGATCAATTTTTCTACACTTAGAATTGAAATATTTCTTTCAAATATGAACGAAAGTAACTTTGAAGAAACCTTATGGTAGACATAATTTTTTTTTGTAATTGGACTAATCGTTAAAAAATTATGCGCGGCTACACAACAAAGCTACTTGGTGACTAGAAAATTTTAATTATTTCATTAAAAAGATACATCCACACACACAGACACATGTGGCGAGAGCTCGCTAAAAGTTGGAACATGGACTAAATTAGTTTACGCATAATAATCCAATTAGCATACACATGCATTTTCATCGATCGGTACATGGATTTAGCACCCACAAAGCTTGTATAGACTTACCTCAACTCTCTTCCGCAGCGCAAGGGGCGAGGTGTAGACGCGGCCCTCCAGTCCGCGCGGCGCCATCTCGTTCTTCACGACCTCAGTGGCCTGCAAACAAATTCATGAAAATATATCTTCTTTATGAATAAATGTTTTTAAAGAAATTGTCTGTTTTTTCTTTTGAGAAATCTAAATCAGTTCAGATGTGTGGTATGTTGTTTGGTTAAATTGTTATACAATAAAGGTTACTTCTAACAAACTCTTGCACACTGGACAACCATAAAGTAGCTCTTTTTCAAGAATAAATGGGTCTTCAGAGGTTACACCAAAATTAAGGAGTGGATATGGTGAAGCTTTAAAATGGTAGACCTACTACAGATATACTACCACTAGATAGTAGTAACAGCTGTTGCATGAAAGGGATGCCCTCTAGATCTAGCCCCTTTGCCATCCTCCTTCCTTATTCAATTTTGCTACATTTAAGAAACATAATTGAAAATATTACCTGCGAAATTGTCCTAAAAGCTGATGTCTGCCCAAGCTTTTGGCCTTTATCTGCTATACTTTCTGCTGCATCTTTAGCTGTTTTAGAGATATCTTCAGTTATTTTCCCTGAAAATATACAAATACATCTCTCAAAGTTTTTATAGTTATTTACATTATTGTTAATAAAGATTTTGTGTCTAATGTCTAATGAGCATTAGCTTGAATAGAAATTCACTCATTTTAATTCTAACCTTCAATTATGAATGTATTATTCATACACAGCAAGGTTTGAATCTAATGCCAAAGTTACTAAAAAAATCTATAACACAAGACTAATATACTACAAAAACATTTTGGTTCCGCTGAGAAGCAAATTTTGCAAAATAATGTCCATAGACCATCAGTGCTAAATTTGTAAGTCAATATTTAAATATCGAAAGTTATAAGAACTAAGAATTCACTTATTACACTACTTACCAGCCTTTTTAACAAACTCTGTTTTACCAGCCTCTTCTAAAACATGTCCAACCTTCCCTTTGATGCCTTCTAACGTATCTTTCAGAACTTCCGAGCCTTTCGATGCCTCCGATTCAACTGCTTGAAACTTTTTTCGCGCTGCCTGCAACGCATCAGAGTTTTCTAGCCGCTTTGCCTCTTCTCTGAATTTTTTTATATTTTCCTTCATCTCTTTGTTCTTTGAAATATCTTCTTTGATATTTTCAATAATGGAAGAGAAGAATCCTTTCCGTGCTGAGTAACTGCGACACACTTGAACTGCAAACTACAAACATTACTATTAAATATACTTTTCCTTGTACATTTGTAAGTAAATTGAGAGACAGTTGAAATCTCTTCAAATACCTGCATTGTTCATGACTTAGCCAAGTATTCCAAAGAAAAGAGGTGAAAGTCCTCCATTAAATTTTTACACTTAATAAGGCACCCATTGACTACAGCAAATCCTTTCCACCTTCTCATCTACCTGTATCTAACTAAAGTGATTTTTAAAATGTAGTTACCCACCAATCAATTATATACATGATTAAAGAAGTATAATAAAGCTTTATAGTACATTTTTAACCACAGATTAATTATTGCATGCATTAATTACTCCTAGCTCTATGATAGTTAAGGCATTTGTTCGACACACAAATTTCACATCTTCCTTAACACACCATCAGAAATCCTAGTAATTGATTTCTAGACTTTGAATGATAAATGGATCATACACAGTTTTAATAAGTGAAATTATTATTCTAAAAAATTATTATATCTATTGAAATCTAATTAATCAAGAAAATTTAATTTTTTGTCATTTCAAAAGTATAATTAATAAACAGTGACAAACTACACCACTAATACAGTAGGTCAAGAATATAATGTGGTCGTTTGACACTTAATTCAATGTTATTTAACGAAAATAATATGTATATAAAATTTCTGTTAGACAAGTAATGTGTATCAAAGTTGAATTGAACGGTTTACATTTATTATATTTAATTCCCCTTTCTTGTTAAATTCCACCCAAAATATTATGAATTTCATCATTCTATGATTCATTAGCTCTTATAAAATACTCCTTTACCTGGTCAGGTCGACATGTAGCAACGACTGAAGGTTTAAAATTGTTTGGAACGACACATTTCCAACGAGCCGGGCTATTTAATATTAGACGACACGAATGCTGAAAATTAAATGAAATAATTTATGAATTTTATAACCTTAACGACTTCGAAATAAGGTTATAGCGCATTTACCATAGTCGTAAATATTTATTGTGCAATCACAGGTAACTTTCAATGTTCAATTTAATATTAAAATAATAACAAAACCGATCTTTCGGTTTATGAGCGAAAATACCAAATAATGGTAAAAAATTAAATCATTCTTGCATTTTTAGTTGTCTTTTGAGTTTAGATTAGATTTGATGGTCTATGATTTATGTCAGTTAAGAAGTCTTTTTTCCCGTGTAGGTACAGAGTTTTTGCCCAAATGTCGTTATTTAATTAAATAATTTACGATACTACGACTATTGTGTATAAACATTTTATTTGAGAAATAAAAATGATGAAAAAGTTATTTTACTTAAACATCACTTATTTTACCAACAAAACTCTTTATTAAACCGGAAAAACAACTGTCACTGTCAGAGCCCATAGACAATTTAATTCAAAAAAATATATTTCCTGTTAAGTATTTTGTTACAAAACGTTTTTTCCTATTTTACAATTAGTACAAGTATCGTAAATTTTCGTTATAGTAATAAGCATCTTAAGAAATAGAAATGACATATTTTATCAAACCAAATTTCAACGTTTTCAAATGTAAGATGCTCGATGTTTTGAGTTTTAAAAAAATTCTCGCTTCCGGTGTGAACGTAGTTCCAGAAACATAAGAAAGTGTACATTTTCATTTATTTTCTGTCGTCATTTTAGGCCACGGCTCCCTCGGTGTATGCGTTTAATGATTAATTTATTTTGCGTTAGCTTGTAGTAGTGTGAATCAAGCTCTATTTGGTGAACTTCTACCATATAGCATAGAGAAAGAATTCACGAGGCGCTTCGTCATACAGAGGAAGGTACTATCGAATATCTTCAATCCATATTTACTTATATAGGTATACCTACTAAGTGCATTAGACACCACGTTTTCGCCAGCTGGTGCGTACGTTTCGGCTTACGAAGTTGGTTTTACTATTGATTTATTTTTCATTATGCCAAAATTTTTTAGTGTGTGATGTTTCTAAACCGTAGTGAAGTAATATTGTTTTGTGACAGGTTGGTTACCCCGGCTAGTCGCGTATTTCGCTGGTGCCAGCTTCTTCGAAAGATCAACAATTCATCCCATTTGTGAACTCTCGTCCAGTGGGGCGCTACCATTTTATATGACTTTAGCAAGATATAAAGGTAAGTTAGCAATTTTTAAAAAATCTAAGAACTGCTGTTTACAGCATTGTTTTTATTGGTTGTAATAACAAACGTCTTTACGTTGAAAAACAATATATAAATGTATTTAAAAAGTTATCATGCTTTAACCACACACAATTTTAAATGATAGTACATTTCCAGTTGTTTTACATTGCCATGTGTTGTCAACATAGTCCAATAGGACATTAAAATTATTTCTTAAGTTAACCTTAACAATACAGTTTAGTTTTCTAACAAAATAACTGAAACCTTTTATCACCTCAGTATATCTTTGTTTTTAATGAAGTTAAAGTGAGAAAAGACTGAAAGAGGTTTGACATCATAACATTTTCGCACTTGAAACATTTTAAAGCAAAAATGAAAAAAGTAAAAACATGAAAAAAGGAAGCATACCAAAGAAAGGCGATGTAAAAAGTAAAAGAAAGCAGGTATGTGTAGTGTATGAATGTAGAAGCGGAGAGAGATCCCAGGACCATACCAAATGTAAATCTTATAATCTCTGCCTACACCTCTAGGTTAAGGTTGCAAATGTTTATTTATTATATGTTTAGAAAAAGAAGTAAAAAGTGTGATTAGACGATCATAAAAAAAATTCAGTCAGCAATTTTTTTTATGCTTGTTAGGCACAAACATATAATGTATATTTAAGCAGCAATTTCATAAGTCCGCGGTAACCTTTAAACCATGATGCAATGCGTCCACTGTCTAGCTGTGATTCCCTAAGAGGGTTGGTGTCAAATAGGTGGCTGACTGTAAAAACTAGTTAAAACCAGCCACAGTATGGACCACAGTAGAGTCCAGGAAATGTAAGGGTAGTACATACTGTGCTGATCGTACATAGGTTTGAAGAGGGTAGGGAGATAACTGTTGCCTGCAACTTTATCTGCTTTTGAGCGAATAATAATACTTTTTTTTTTAAATATAAGCATTCAACAGTTTTCACTCCCATATGGCAATGGATTTCTAAGAATCAATTTCTCAGACACATTTTACATACACCATGAAAGAAAGTTGTGTTTTCATATTTTAGATCGAGTTTAGGCATTTGGCTGGCAATGCATTGATTGACTATTTATTGAACTATCAATGCATTGTACTGTCTAGAGCAAAAAATAATTTTTCAAATCTGAGCTTAGTGCATTCAAACACTCTTAACTAAATTATATTAATTATATATCATCCTACATTCCAAGTTTTTAACATGCAAATTTAAAGTGAATTCTTTACAAACATTTTAAAAGTTCAATTGCTAAAAATCTACAATTTATATATGCTAATGTAAACATGTGATGGTAAAAGTTAGTGGACATACATGTTTATGTTTAGTTTACATGGCCATTTATAACTTGTGTTATTTAGACCTAATAGAGAGCTTCTTTCTATGTACAATTTATTTTTGTCAGATTTAATATTTTGTGTATGACATTCTCATAACACTGCTGAATCTAAAGTTTCAATTCAACCAGTATATAAAGTTTCTAATTGTAAAGTGAGTTATTTTAGTTCTGTGTGTATTTCAAATTGTAACTGCCAGAATATAATCATCATATGTAATGTGTACATAGATAAGGCAGCAAGTAAAATTAGACAATGCATCCTGTGCCATACACTACTGCATATAAATCACTTATCAAACCACGAATTAAATTTAATGGTGAATGAACTTAATTAATTGACTTGGATTTGTATGGCATTAGTGTTTATCTCCAGGCTTGTCAGGATTTGTAATTTGGTTTTTCTGCCATCTGATAGAAATTGAAATGTACTTCATCTTCATGATAAAAATCCGGTTAAAATATTGCTATGGAGATACAAGAACCATTTGCTCATACATCATTTCTGTTTCATTCTTCATAGGACATGTGTTATGAAATCATGTCAAATAATAGAGATGAGACTTAAGCAAAATTCTCAACTACTCAATATTACCTTTATCAAATCTCTGGTCCTATGGTCCTAATAGCACCGTCTTATGTCAAGTCACACCCTTCCCTGTGACTATAATTATATACACTTTCATACATTCTAGAACAATAATCCTAAAACTTTATACCTTAACCTGTCACTTAGTCACACACCTGAGATGGAAGTTTATGAATTTGTTGTTACAAATTTATTACTTCTTTATGATAATATAGAAGGAATAAATAGATTGTTTTAGTTTGTATTAAAAAGATAATTAAAATGAATTAAAATGTATGAGTACTCGAATTTTATTACGCATATTCCTTGGAATTCGCACTGTATATTTGGACGATATTTTAGTGCGATTCTTACCTCAAGCTCACCCGCAGGCAGCGAATAAAATATTACCTGATATTATTATTATTACCTAATATCATGATGTCACGCGGTTTTTTGCGTAATTGCGAAAGATTGAAACACGTGGCGATAAAACGCAAGTGCGATAAGCAACCTCGTGCGCCGCCCGTGACATTCGATTTTGGTGTCACTAAACACTAACTAGTGTTAATGTCAAATTACTGTTCAATGTAAACCTGGTTATATTGTACTTTTTGTACTCTGTCATTATTTTGATTTAATCTTGTAAATGTATATATACTATAGATTCAAAGTAGCTGGTATGAAATATCACAATTGACCACAGCTGCGATCTTAAGGCATTTTAAAAATAGTTTAAAATTGACCAACACGTTGACTGGTATTGTCGAGTATGTAATGATGCAGATACAAGTTCAAATGTAATGCCGACCCTAAAAATACAACTTGGATGCTTAGCCTCAGAGCTGTTAGTGTTACATAGAAATAAAACTGTAAATTACGACGCACATAGCTACGTTACCCCTTTGCGATGTATTTCGCCACCCGACATTTCTTTACCCTCTTCCCATTTCCTTTATCTGCAGGATATTGCATATATATATGCGAGTGTTCTCAGAGCGGAATCAATCTTTTATTCATTTCCTTTAGATCTTTCAGCATTAATAAACTGTGGTTTTTATATAGACGTCACCAGACTGATAGATTAGGGTACAAAGTATAAGGTCGTGGGTTCAAATCTGCCTTTCAACTATTGTCGTGTAACAATTCTTAGGTACAAGCCTAAGCTTAATTCTAGAAGTTGGTTACTGGTCCAACAAAAACTTGTTGGAAGGGTTAAGAAAAGACTAGGAAATTATTACACAATTTACCAATATTTGTATTAAAAAAAATACTAGCTTTTAGTCTTTAGCGGATACAAGTATAAAATATTATAGTTTAAGTTGCCTTGTTTTACCAACATCATCATGATTTTCTAAAATAAAAATAATGTATAAATATATTATATTGGAATTTCTGCCTATTTAAACGGCTAGGGCGCCAGGTGTAGGAACATCCCCGGGACTGACTTGCGCCGTGCGCAACCTCTGCGATCGTTACGAGCCTCCCTCCCCCAACAACCCATTTCACAAAGGCTACACGCTCGCTAACTCAAAATTGAATTTAGAATGGCTGAAATACTAAAGACCAACCTACGTAGCTCAAGTCTCTTTATTAAATATAATTTTATAGCTCGTTCTTCTAAATTGTTAGTGCTACTTTCTAGCAGATTTATCAGAAGAACTCTTATTGCATCCTACGTCTTTAAAGACTTCAAATATATTTAGATTCTAATGAGTAAGGTTTGAATCGTAGGTGGCTTATGAGAACGTTACTTCTTACCATTCTTTCGTAAAGCATTGCATTCTTTTAAATGCAGTTTGAGTTTTTAAATATTCTTATATCTCTGAAACTGAATAACCGCAAGAGGGTGGTTAGAATTTAGACCCGGAAAAGTCTATCAGTGCTGCAAATACGTTAAAAATATTAGTGTTAATTAATTGAAAATATATTAGAGTTTCGTCGACCCATGTTGACCTTTTCGTTTCCTTTTCCATGCGATATTAGAACAACAATTTACAAAATTATATAACATATTATTTTGGACGTTATAAACGCGAGTGTCATGATTACCTCATCAAAATTTACAATGTATTACAGTTGTAATATTACGTCAGTGTGTCGTCATATGTAGTAAACGTAACGTGTCGTTGACTGACGCACGATACACCGCGGTCGTGGTGGGGGTGGGTGGACGCATAGGGGGAGGGGATGCAAGGCGCAGTCTCCGATCAATACAGCCTATGCGCTGAACTGGCAGAGGTTTGTCCTGTTTGCGTGTCTGCAGAGGTGGCGAGTTTGGCCCCGGATTAATTAAAAACTTTGTCATTTTCGTCATCGACCATTTAATCGATAAAATAAAAAAGTATTTGTACTTATCACAAGCCCTTCCTCTTTGTGTAATTTGTTCTGTGTTGCGTATATAGCAAATAAAAACGAATTGCCTATAGTTCTCACCTTTGAGGTCACTCACTTGTTCCCTTTACTTTAAATACATTTTATAGGCTTACATTATCTTACCTTATCTCAAAAAACATTTGACAAGTTTTACATAGCGGGTTTTAGCATCGTCACCCGAAAATCGTCTTAGCGAATGCGCGGTATTGTGTCATAGGTGAACGCACTCGCCTTTCACACTGGCACCGACTGTACCCATAGACTTGGCAATGTCTATAGGAATTTGTGAAATCAAAATTTATTTAAATATACCCAAAAGAAACCTGAAAAGTACAAATATATCCTAATTTGGGTAAAAACCTTTGGTATTTTGTTTATTTTAGTTATTTACCCAATGTTAGTCACCCTTAAGTAGATTGAGGCCGTCTAGAAGGTTGCTACCGCAACATTTATTTGGTGGCTATGTCTTAAGGTTGAGACGGACGCCTAATTTTGTTGAATATGAAATTTTTGAACTTCATTTTATTAAACTGACGAAAAATTCAATTTTAAATGTTAATTTCGAAAAGTACACAGAATTTTCTAGGCGTACCGTATTTTTGTGTATGTACGTATCACTAACATGTAATAATTAACTGGTGTACTCCGATAATAAATGTCTTCGCTTTTCTATATCCGGCACCATTTCAAACCAGTGCTAACGTAATTTATAAAACAGTGATCAGACTGACCCTAAAGGAAGAATTTTGTCTATATTGATTATTAATGTCCATGGGCGGCGGTAATCGCTTGTTATTGGGCGACCCGTTGCCCCCTTCTCACATATATAAAAAAAATAGTGATAGAACCCAAAATACTAAAAAGACGATTGATATACGAGACTAGAATATAAAAAAAATTATGTTTGCTCTGTCAAAAACGATTAAAATGATACCGCAAATGAAATAATCAATCAAGATGTCACCTTGCACCGGCCGAGCGGCCGAGGAGAGCTCCGCCGCTTGCGTAACGTGAACGGAACGTACATCGTAGCTTCTTACGATACCGAACTCGTTAGTTTTACCTAATAAGATTTATAACTTATTCAAAACTCCTAACAATTTTTAATTTAACTACTTTGAACTCACTGCTGAATCTCTGCAACGACAAATATCTTTAAAGACTTGAGATATTCATCCATCTCCATCCACCTCAGCCTATGATCGTGTGCCATAATCGCCATGCTTGGCAGGCGGGTTGGCGATCGCAGTATGTTCCGCCGTGCTAAGAAAAGGACGCTGCTGCCCGTCCTCCGGTGGTCTTTACATCTAGACTCAAGACAAACATGTTCATGCACACAAATGTTTGTCTAGGGTGGGAATCGAACCCACGACCTGCGGCGTGAACTTACTTTCTATAAGTTTCAATTTGCTATTAATTTTTTCGTACTTGGTATTTCTAAGTAATGTATTTTGTTTACAGAAAATAATTGTATCAACACTGCGAAACTGTAAAACAAAGAATCTTGTTTATGTAGCCTTAAAAAGCAAAACATTCAATGGGAAAAGTCGTGATGTTGCAAAAACAACTAGACAATATATGAATCTTTAACAATTTCAATTTCTTAAATTTCATTTTATTTAGTTCAATTTCTTTAGTGATGGCTGATCTGCTAGAATAGTGACTTGTCACCAATGTATTGACATTCCACCATTTATTCAGAAGTAACCCCTACTTGATAAAGGATGTGTGCTGTACGAAATGATTCATCGTCGAGTAAGATGTCATCTCCTGGTTGAATACTCTAATATAAATACAACACAACCTATAAGTTGTTGTTTTTTTGTAGCTTTGCATTCCGCTGTTATCGGGGTCTCGAATACAGGCCACTAGTTACTGTCGAACAGTACGCTGCTCTGTGCGATCTTAGATTTGTTTGGTTCAATGCCCCGAGGGCCGCGAAACGTGAGCTCACCAGGTTTGCCAATCGGCTGACTCCGCGAAAATGTGCTTTTTGGTATTGCCATTTCTCTAGCATACATTGAAAGTGTCGCTTACGCACGATAATTTGTATTAATGTTTAATTTAGTGTAACTCGAGGTTTGAAGATCTCTAAACTTTAAATAGCAACATACAATTTTTTTAATGGACGACTGACCGGTTGGCGCAGGCCTTTCGCGCCGCAGGTCGTGGGTTCGATTCCCACCCAAGACAAACATTTGTGTGCATGAACATGTCTGTCTTGTGTCTTGGATGTAAAGACCACCGGAGGACGAGCAGCAGCGTCCTTTTCTTAATACGGTGGAACATACTGCGATCACTAACCCGCCTGACAAGCGTGGCGATTATGCCACATTTCCCCCAATGATACGATCAATGGGGGAGGCCTATGTCCAGCAGTGGACTATCATAGGCTGAGGCGGAATATTTTAATGATGCATGGCAATCTGTCGCACTTTTGGTCTCATATTGAGAACAATACTACTTTAAACCAATCTAAGGTGTAGAAATATTTAGCGAATCCCTTATTGCGTGGTTGACGTGACTACAAACGTAAGCAACATTCGTAGTACGGGCTTATTGAGCATTGCCGGGCGATCCGTGACGTCACATCTCCCCGGCGTGTTGTCCCATGCCGTGAGACGAGGTGCGGCGCGGCACGTAGGAACGCTGCCCACGCCGTGACTCATTGCGGAGTTCTGACAGGACGGCCACGTTAGTTGGCCAACTGACCGCAGTCTAGAAATAGCCTATCACTAAGTAACTTGATCACCTTTACGTAGACGAAATTTATTAAGTACGCGTAAATTACGTTGCTTCTCGTAAAAAACAATCTCCTGCTGTAACAAGTTTTTAAAATAAATCTGCATGTATGTATGTTTATTTTAAAAACTATACATATATCACTAATTTTTTCATGGCCAACATGGAAATACTAATTCTTCATTGACCGCCACAACACAGATTACAAAATTATGTACACCACCGTCTCAGCCTATAGTCGTCCAATGTTGGACGTAGGCTTCCCCCAATGTTGGACTGATGATATCTGGTCAATGTTGCGGGGGTGGACTGGATGAAGGCGGCAAAGGCAAATAATCTTTGTGGCGGTCAAGTATATACAACTTTAGTAAAAACAGTTGTTTACCACTTGTTCCAGAGCAACTGATAAAGTTATCTTACTTTAAATAATACTAGTGTACCAGTCTAACTGTATCCTACTCTATGCGTCAGTGATGTCGTATAACAATAGAGTCGATAGGACATGTCCTTACGTCATCCGTCACGCTCCATTCGTATTGTGTTACGCACTCACACCCACATACTAACGTGTCTACACAGAAGCGAGAAGGCATCCTGTTTAAAAGTAATAAATAAAATCACTTTTGGCCTATAAAAGGAACACAATATGACGACCCGCAATTAGTCCAATAGTTATAGAATGCAGCTGCTAAAACGTGCACTTAAGTGCGTAGTGCAAATTCGCGCTGCTTGGAACAGGACGCTTATATTGAATGCAACGCAAGATAAGTATGGGTTGATCAATGTTTGCTCCAGCAAAATTTCACCTAATAAGTTTAGTTTAGTGGAAAGAGATGGACGTTTGAATTGTAGTCAAGACAGAGACTTCGGCGACTTTATAAGACCTCACTCAAATGCGTATGTGTGAGCAGTTCTCTTTGAAAATATACAGAATAAATTATTTTGATATTTCAAAAACTTAAGTTTAATACTTTTTCCATTTAATTTCGATGACAATTTTCTACTCCTGAAAGATGATTCCACTTTTACCCATTCAACATTAGCAGCTTTCGCGTGGGTGGGGATTTAACTAACTGCTTTAGGCTTTCCTGGAGGCTATCCGTGCCGCCCAATCGATAGCGCGGCACATGCGTGCGGAGAGCTCGATCCTTTTCTAACCCACCCCCATCCTCCTACCCCCATTCCCCTACCTCTATCGCTCCCATCGCGTGGTGTTCTTCCTGCGAAGCCTTCCCTATCTATCCTGGCGGCTGCCATGACAAGTGATTTTTTTTAAATTAGTAAAAGCTGCTCGCGATTTTTAACAGATTTTAGATTGAAGCTTTTTCTTTGTGTATAAAAATTCCGATGCCCTGTTCGTCGCTTTAGAGATAACCGACATTATTATTTTTTTTCGTGTTGAAAAGCTTAGTTCTTGATCGTTTTGAATACAATAACGAAACCATGACTTGACTAGAATTAGTTATAAAGGCTTAGTTTCCATCGAATATGTACGTGTCAATTAGATGCCCGACTGCTAATTGTTGACACAGACGTGTCATGCCGACGATTGTGACGTGAGGTCACGGTGGCTGCATAGTGCGGGCGGACAGTTTAGATTACAGTAGAAATGAATCTTAACTATTTAAGATATTAACCCTTTGCACTTGAGCGGTGAGTCTCACTCACCATGCGGTTTGATGCCACAACTCGAGAGATGACTGTAGGAGACGATGAAGTTTTACACATATTAGATTAAAGTCGCATCACTAGCGGTATCGTTTCTTACGTTGTCGATGACAGCACTAACCTCGACTCATGCTACGGTTTCTGCGTAGTGTCATGCTGCGGATGCAACTTCTGTGGGGCTGCCAATCTTGTTTGTTGCAACTATTAAATAAAACTGAGTTCGTTTAAAAAGATTTTGCTGGTTCTAATGTATCTACCCTACCGCTTTCGCATTTATGTATGTCGTTTGTTTTGAAATAACTTGATACAGAGATTACTGCGCATAAGTTCACTTGAACACCTTTAAAATATACTAGGCTCTAAGTTTCAGTACTCTAAAAGGTAAAGGTAACACTAAAAGGTATATACTGTAAATTTAACTTTCTAGTATAGATGTTTATAGTCTTTAAAAATATTTCTCTGATATCTGAATTTTGAGATGACCCCTCTCTCCTTTCAAAGTTCAGAACTGGAAAGCGAGAGGATCCTGTTCTGTTCTTATTTGAATGTACATTTTTGTTTCTATATTCCGTCTTAATTACGTTTATTAGACGGATAACCCTTAAATCAAATGTCGCATGAACAGCGCTTGACAACCCTGCGTGAATACACAATGTAAACAGGATGTAGTTCGAGCACTATGAAACAACGGCCAGGGTATGGTCACAGGTCCCGTGGGCGTGAGGTGCGCTTGTCTCACGATAAGCCTCGTGTGTTGCCTGCCACAATTAGTTGCATGAGTTCTATTTAAATGTTTTACTACGTGTCATCGCGTATCTAGATTTGTACACTAAGAATCTACCGGGAAAGTTGCAAAAGGCAACATGAAAAAGTATAAAGTCCTAGGAAATTGCCTGTGTATTTATAAGATCTGCTATGACCACTTTTACGTAACTTGTGATCTCGATAGCCATATATGCTTTTCGTATTTATATTTAGAAAGTAGTTAATGAGTGTGAAATGATGATTAAATATGTTGTGTAGAAGTAGTCGCTTTTATCGCCGGTAGCATTTCGTCAGCGAGCAAGTGAATTTCACAATCGAAGTGAATGTGATTGATTAAAAAGCCATTTCACGTTTGATTAGCTCGCGGCTGTAACAATTTTATTGCGAGAAACAAAAAGTTGCGAAGCAAGCGCTGGTGGTTATTTTAAAACCATATCCTTCTTTCTTGCAACGCGATATTTAATATGAACTTTTTAAATTTAGAAATCAATACACCACCCGATAACTAGATTAATGTCAATAAAACCAGTCAGTTTAATGTAATTGAATCAGAAATTTGAGCTGATTTTAGCCGACAGCAGACTTCATAAGGTGCCAAAGTCACCACAAACAATTTAATAAGAAGAAAAACAAAAAGAATCAACGCCAAGTTAACCTTTACATTGTATACGGTTTTAAGAAACATGCCGGAAGAGAGGTATTATTTGCTTGATGTTTTCTTCAACAATAAGCCGAGGGGTAACTCTGCGAACTCTATATGATCCGCGCCCGCATGCATAGTTAATTATTGATATCTGGTGACCGTGACAGCACGATACAAGCTGAAGCGGATAGTATTATTGAAGAGTCTATTATGACATTGGGAATTCGTTCATCGTTCATCCTTGTCTAAAATTTCATGTAACATTTGAGTACATTTAATGAAGGATACAGACGAATATTCCTAAATAAAATGCCACACTAACGACCATATTAAATAGTCAGCGGCTGTCGATTAAATGTTTGTCTAATGATTGTCGTGTGTAAATGACAACATTGTCGTAGGTTGCGCACCGCTGGCGTAGTAACGGCATGACCAGCACTTGCTATTGTAACGTTTAACGCAAACGTTTTAAAGTTCATTTTCCGCAGCTTGCATTCAACATGTATGCATATGCGCGTGTGCTTGCTTTTATAAAGATTTCCTGTGTTGTGTTATTGTGACACGAATATGATACGGTGGAATGCAAGCAATACGATCTCGGTGTCGCGATGTAAAGCAAATGCTCGGTGATTTGCCGGAACTATCTGCAAAGAATGAACCGCCGGCCCATTAATAAATGTACAAGCAAGCTAAAAACTCTTTAATATGCACTAAATGTCAATTTTTCTCGTTGTTGGCAGTTCGTCAGTCTATAACAATATAAATCTGCTTCACCCAAATCTTTATTACGTATTCAATACTTCAAAAACAATGTATTCAATACTTCAAACATCAACTCAGCATCGTGCATTGCCAGACACATTATGACTTCTCATAATTTAGTCCAAAGCTTTATTAATTGTATTTCCCATCCATCTCAGCCATTGCGTGTATTTCCCACGGTTATATTTATGATATCCTTAAGGATATAAAACAAAATATACCATATTTATATAATATACAATATTTAAATGTTGTTCTCGAAACTCCTTGAAAGCGAGGCTACAAATTCCACCTTTTTGCAAGATTTTTTTCAGTGATGGTCCAATTTTTTATAACTATCCGAAATATATTTAGTTTGATTCATATCGATTTTCATATTATAGTTGCTTATTGCAACTTCAAGAAGTGCTAGTAAAAAGCCCCATTTCTTAAAAAGTAACTGGGTTCGCTTTTGTACAATGAGGCTTAAAGAACGGACTGCGAAATGTATCGTAGTAGACATTACAATTAGTAAAGTTGATTTGGAAAAACATTTAGTAAAGTTGATTCAAAAATTGCTAGAGCTGCATTAGACTGTCAAGCATTATAAATTTCAGATACTTTAAAAACAGCAAGAGTACAGTAACAGATCGTGAAGTATTGACTTGACGTATTGACGTTGATCATAGTATAGTGCCATGTTGTCGTGGTGCCGCATTGCGGATGGCGGCGTAGATTTTGCCGGCCGACCCTGAGCATTGTTTAGTTTCGTAGCGACACCGGGCTGGAGTACCCCCGAAGAGCTCTCCAGTCAAACAACATGGCTTAAGTTTCTTGCTTTTTCTATTTCAAAACAATGAATTGGAGAGGTGAGGTGAAAATAAATGTATACTATAAATTAATTTCCAAGCAAGGATAGACTGTCAATATTTACAACTACTGCCGAACAAAGTTATTCAACATTACTTTAAAACGAATCATTGTTAAATGCCATCGGATTATATATGAGATACACAATTACATAGTCTGAACACCCTTTTGAACATAGCTTAAAACTTAATGTAAACAGGAAATGCAATCCATCTTAGTAACCAAAGCCGGTTGGTTATCTGTTGTCATGCTATGTAATTATTACCTTTCAAAAATTTAATAATACATGTTGCATGTACATTTCGATTGATTAAATCCAGATTCTGATACTTAATAGATTTGGGTCTGTCTATTCAATAGTTATTGTAGATTACGGTGCGAGAAGTGGATAATGAGAGGATTGAGATGTTATCCAGAGTTTCGTTTAAGATTTAAAGTCGAAAACATTTAACATCGATTTACCTAGCAAATAGTTCTTACATCTTAACATCTACGTATGCGAAATTTTGTAGTAAATTTTGTTAGTTTGCTACGTTGTGGCCTGCATGCCACCGGCAAATCGCTGCCCACCGCTCAAGGACAAAAGTCTACTGTAACGCCCAGTTAAATTATTGTCACCGGCATTACTGCACGACCGAGTTTGATCTCTGTCGCAATGTTGCAAAGTCGTGTATAGGCTGCATGTAGATGCGGTAGTAGCGTTCTTATCGAATTGCACAGGGCTGTCCACTTTATGAAATGTGGATATTATACTTATTTTCATTTTTGATTACCTTGAAAGGAAAAACAACTGTGTTTGATAGTTTGTGATTATGTTGAAAAATAATTAAGAAGTAGATGAAATAAAAAATAATCTTTCTAGCCTTTAAAGGTACCAAACGTGACAAGAAGTGAGTATTGTCATTCATCGGAATCAGACAGCTTAATAAACATTTTATTCACAAGTATTTTGTCAAGTTTAGATCGATAGTTTAATTTTTTTCATTAATTTATCATGCAACTTTGAAAGAGGTCGCTAATATAAATTACTCCGTAATTAAACTCGTGCATCTAGCTTTCTCAAATAGACTGATGTCAAATTATCAATGTTTGAGCGACGTCCCTAATATGTCGAGTTTTTGTAAGAGACACGGGTGGCGCCGGCTTTCGTCGTTACCGCGTAGCTGGGATTTACTATAAAACTATTTGTAAATTTGTTTTTGCGCTGTGACGTCACCGTTGTAATTTGTCTCTCGCACGAAACTGGTTCGTGTAGCGACATGCGCTCGAGTTTTTTTACTGCTGATTATAAACTCTCGATGTTTTAAATATTTTAACTGCGAAAGAGAGAGAGAGAGAGTCAACATGATATAAACTTACCAGTCGTTTTTATTTAAAAATAAACCATAAAAACCAACTATTCCTAACAAAATCACATCAACTGTCAAGACAAGAGCCCTTTGCGATGAACGTAGCTTCACTCCGTCTGGCAGACGTCGAAGTGGTGATAATCAGGTGTTTGATATTGTCGCGCGTCACGCATCTGATATGGCGATTAGCTAAATTTAAAATTAACAAAGTTATCGCACACCGCTCACACTTCCAAAGCCTTGTACTTGTTGTTGAAATTCTATATGCGTTGCTGCAGATACGGACTAGCGTTACTGTCTACGCGTGCATTGGAACGCTTAGTCCATACAAGTGCAAGCCTTGACGATATCTTGTCTAACGTCAAAATTAAGAGATGAAGAAGGGCTCGCGGGAGACTGTGATAAACGGTACATAATTATACTCAAGTTACAAGGCTGAAATAGCCGAGTGATTGGAATGATCGATTGGTCTTAAAGTTTAAATTAGCTATTGTAATAAAACTTAACACGCAATTATTCATATAATTATGCCCGAATATAAACAAAAAAATCACAAATTTAAGTTAACGGAAAGACAGCAAACCCTAAATATTTGCAGTGGAATATTTTGCAATATTTTAGACGCTAAATATGATGATAGATTAATAAATCTTATCATAACATAAGACAACACAAAGAAACTTGAACACCTGTTAGTTATATTATTAGCTATTTAATATATGTATGCACAAGTATGTTCTTATATACATGTATATGTACGAAGGTAAAACACAATTGGTTTTATAGTTTTTGTTTTTTGTATACAGAACGTTTGATTTAGTCTTTTCTTGCAAGATCCTCGCTCGTAATACAAGAAAGGTAAGAACCCTGTATTAATAGGTTTTCAGTTGCATGCGTATACAACGTTAATCTTGCTATTCAACGAGTTATGTTCGTTCTCCCCTTTGCCCAAAATACTTCAACCATTTGATCTTTGGTCAGTGGCCCGTTTACTGATTCAATATACGATGTCTTTCCAGCCCTACACAAATTTGAATGTGAATCCAGTAATGTCCTAATAGGGGCTGGAAATACATAATTCCATCCATCCACCTCAGCCTATGATCGTCCACTGCTGGACATATGCCTCCCCCATTGATAACATCATTGGGGGGAAATGTGCCATAATCGCCACGCTTGGCAGGCGGGTTGGCGATCGCAG
>DWLR01001466.1:0-18184 GCA_018246295.1 Papilio alexanor hazarajatica
CGCGAAGCTACTATAAAATCTCGCCCTGAGGATGGACCCCCGATGGGTCCGAAACTAGTCGGTGCCGTCACCGGACATTAAACTAAAACATTTAAAGTATATAACACATTCATAAGACTACTACCGCCATCTATTAAATATACACATAGTATTAACTTTAAAATTACAGTGCACTATGACGTACGTAAAATTATATTACGTACATTATGACTCATAAAGTTTTACTCATAAAAACGTAGCCGAAACAGTCTACAGAAGTTTTTAGTTTAATAAAAGAATACAGTTGCGTTACACTTCGGTAACTTGATAGCTATTTAAAATACCAAGATTTTCTGGTTTAAGTCAATTATGTGCGTTTTCCAGAGACTTTGTGTTATCGAGCCACGGTCCTTACCTGTTTTGATGAATCAACATCTTTTAACGACATATTCTTAGCGCAGTATTTACTAAAGTAAGGTCACAAATAATATCTAAAAAGGTGTTATATCCTAGATTAGGCGTACTCGTACTTCATTGGCGCTGTACGTCACCGTTTTATTTACGATGAAAAAAATATCGTTTGAATAATGACAGTTTAATGAACAATGGGTAATTTTGTATGGTACCCACCTATGCAGCATTTTAGATTAGGTGTCATTTAAAAGATGTTCATGTAAATTGAATTACTCACTCACGAATTGTGGCTGTACGGTTGTTAATGACGACACAGACTCAAGAGTATAATAAAAACGCACTCGTTGAACGGCGCGCGGTACGAATTCACAGAAAGTTTTTAGAATAGTCCACGTCGAATAATTTTTTGCAGCAAGCTACAATGTTGCTCTCAGTGTTTTTTAAAAAGACCTTTATAATAGTACCAGTCTGAATTTGCTACAAGGGTACGTTATGACTTATGTTCTGTGTGCCTAAACAATAACATTCGCAAACATCTCACAATTACATTGTGTGTGTAATATAGTGTAATATAAACTGTTTATCTTTACCACTCGATTATATTTAAATGGTCCCTAGAATTCGGACTATAATGTACTTGTGTTACTGGTGTTTATGTCTACTGTGATTGGATTAAATTACACGAGAGCTTGTTTTGTTTGTGAAACGTAGTTTGCGTTCGCTATCTCGTCTTTGAGGGGACGACTATTCTGATATCGTTTGTTTACCACGCTGTTGGTTTATTTATCTTTGGCATTGAGTCAACTGTGCTTATATGTTCGTGCGTCATGATTTATTTTAGGTTTCTTTGTCGCAATTTTAGATAAAAAGGTCAAACGCGCTAATTGCACGACGTAATTGTTAACTAATTGCATGCTTGAAACGTACTTTTTCGCTCTGTATGCTTTCGTAAAGATCTTTAATTTCGATCTTGATTTATAAGAGATTTTGAGTTCGAATATTGCCCCGAATAATCAATCAGTACAAGAAATAACTTTGTATACGGTTAACGAAATGTCCGTAAATTTATTAATTGAAACATTTAAATCAATCCGAATCTCTTTTTAAAGAAAATAAAAGTAGACTATGAATAAAGCAACGAATATGGCACTTGAGTATTGGTGATTCATACAATATTAGTCTAATTGAGAACGTATCTGCATGAAATTTTTAGTAGGTCAGAAGCAAACAGTACTAGTTTATTTTTATCAAAAGGTATACAGGTGTTACAAAAATACCCCTAAACCGAAAAGTGGTAAAAGGTCCCTTGTAAAGAGTCTTATAAAACATAATAATCATTGAAACGCAACCCTGAAAACAGAAAAGTAAAGGTTAGATCACCAGAAAGTTATTTACATTCTTACCTAATTTCCTCTGAGAGGTAAATGGCAACTACTATAAAAGACTGCTTGAATAAAAACAGGTTTCGTCTTGAAGGTTTGATACTGTACAATAACACAATCACTCGAAAATGGAAATAATTAAGATCATCCATATCAGTATTATACGATACAGTCCAACATCACTTCGATACCTACAACATTATTAAACACTAGTAATTATTAAATTCGATGTAAAACGAAATAATCATTTAATTTAAAACGATGCTTACAACTAATCATGTTGATTGATTTTATCGATAGCAACGGGGATCTATGTATGTATATAAATTCCTGACCGAACTGAAACAGGAAGCGTAATAATTGACAGTTTGCACTTAGCCCGATCGAGATTAATCGGTTTAAACGTTCGAATTTAATATACGTACATAGGCGGCAAATTCTCTGCGTTTGTGGCGTCTGTGCGTGCATCAGCTTTGATGGGATTTGATATCAATCATGATGTCGGTGGTCGATTTTCAGTGCATTGAGTCGAAATTAAATGCCCATGTTATTGACGTTCCCTGCGTCCGTTAAATGATTCCGTCGCCCGTGGCTACCGGCCAGTCGCATTGTTGACCTTTCACGCAATCCACTTAACTCGTCTATTAAATCCGATTCTCGGATGTTTCCACTGAATTTGTGAAATTCAATTCACAATTGGCCCGGAGCTATTTGCTTCCAACAACGATACGTTTGTGACACGTTATTGACAGCGTTTTCGTTCGTAGTGGATAGATAATGGGTATATATTTTATTAACTTTTGAAATAAAATGGAACTCTTAATATCGCCTTTCTCAAGTGTATCACTGATTATCACTCTGCCTCTCATTTTTAACCAACTTCAAAAAAAAAGGACGAGTTTCACAATTACTTTGTATTTTTTTATGATCTTTACCTCAGAACTTCGATATTTATGAACCGATTTCAATTTTTTTTGTTAGAAAGAGTACATTCGCAACCTGGTCCCATATAATATAGATATAATATAGATACATGTTTTCTTTGGTCCTATAAACCTTGATGAGGTTTGTGTAGGCCCTGCCATTTTCAACGGTTACATTAACCGGTACATAACATATTATTCTAGATACGGATTATAACTACTTGTATTACCGCCTTGATTTTTTGTTACATTAAAAGTATAGTAAGATATACCGAAAATTGACATATTGGTAGATTTATTTTTTAGTAGTAGAAAACAAGCCCTGTTAGGGTTCAAATTGTTTTTAATGAGACGTATCGTGGCTATAAATGACTTAGCTTTAAACAAAATTTTATACGAATGAAGTCGGTTTTGTTATTGTTAAAAAACTAAAAGCTTAGTGCAATATCAATTGGACTTGCCCCTCTGTCTTCATTACTCCATTCTAGACGCTTATCCACCGAAGCATACTTTTCTCAATTTTAGTCACAACGTCCTCTTTTCGATAACACTCTTCCCTTACAACGATTTTTCTGATGCCATTATTCAGAGTCACGTCTAGCATAGGTATTTCTCAAAACGTCGCATCTTAACTGCTTTTTTTGTCAAATTCCCCCTTCCGTAAATTAAAGTGGGGACTAAAATAATATTCTGTATTGTCAGACATGTTTTATAGACATAGTCTGGCTCCTCACTACTGTGCCTGTATTCATTTTATTTTCGGCGTTCATATTTTAACACCTATTAAGAGTAGCCATAACTGACGAGCATATATGCGTATATGCATTTATCGTGCCAAAAGGATTTAAGATTACTACAAACTAAAGGATTACGGACGTATGTACCTATTTATTTTTTATTTATACGGTGGTATATTTAATGTCAAAAAAATTTCAACGTCATTCTTTCAGCTAAACCGTGTCATGAAAATCATCAACCCAACCAACCAACGTTTTCAACGTTTTAAGCGATGTTCATGTATAATCGGATAAACAACTTTAAAGACGAATACAAATTACTTACTACAACTCTTGAAACGAATAATATTAAAATTAATAATAATAATATTAAATGTTAATAATAATGGATGGGAATAAAACTTCCACGCTGCGTAATACTTACGTATGGCTTATTATTTCGAGACATTTTAAAATGGAGTAGAATACGTACGTTTTAAAATAGAGTAAAACTTTAAAATTCAGTACGAATAGTGGTCATTGCCTTATTTAAAAAAAATTCATGCAAGTATGCAATTTCTTAATCTTAAATCTAAATCTAAAATGTATTATTTCTTTTATTGATTAATTTCTTAATTCTAAGTCTTAATTCAATTTCATTTTTACTTTTTTAATTCTCGACTTAGACAATCTGATCCACATTAAAATATTGAGAAAGCTGATTCAATCCCGATAGGTGAGTTCCCGACAGGCATTCCTACGTTTTATAAGAATTAATATATTAGTTTTTAACAATTTTGATGAAAATTATTTTTTGTCAATAAAAAAAAATTGTAAAAAAACTATAGGTATCTTAATTAACGAATGTGATATTGACATCAAGCATTAGTTACAGTAGCACTTTTATATAAGAATACAGTAATAAACGACGTATTCAAATTCAATTTAGGCATTAGCTAAAAGAATTTCAAGGTAGTTCGCTTTTCTTATGAGTAAATGTTGCCAGAAGCTTCGCACGTGTCCAAAATATCGCACTCAGGAAAATACAAAATAATGTTATAAAATGTCTTTTTTGTTATCATTAGGCTTACCGGTATTTTATATGGCCTAACATTTGCATAAACACATGTTCTTGCTGTATACCTTGCTATATATCTACGATTACCTTTGTATATACAAAACTTATATACAAATAATTAAGATCAGTAAAACCGTTGTAATGTTACAACGGGTCATACAGCAGATATATATTTTATATGGTCTATCATTCTTCCCTTCTATCATCACGCGTTCTTGGTATGTACAAATTTTTACTAAGATCTGTCTAGCCGTTCTGAAGTTGTAGCGGGACATACAGCAAACAAATAGACAGTTAGACTGATATACACTTATATTAGAGACAGATTGCTGTAAAGACTTACGAATTAAAATAGATTTGTAATGTAATATGAATAATATTATTTTTTATGAATAACGTAAAAGTAAACCGGCTCTAGCCAAAACTTTAAAGCTTCTTTGTAAAAAGTTATCAGAAATCCTTATTCTTACATCGTTAAAAATTGTATGTTGAATTTTAATATAACACTATAATTATAAAAAAATATAGCCAATATTACTTGAGTTTAAGGTATTATATTTATACACTTCAATACATTCAATGCTTAACCATTATAAACAATCTTTTTTCTTCATTAATAAAATCAAAACATAAAAGCTTTCTTCTAAAATATCCCTATAATAAATTTCTTAGACTAAAAGCTAAGTCTACTAAAACTAAAACGTCTGGTTTTTTTTATTTTACATTGCTCCAATTTGTATAATAAATTTAAGTATGTTATTTACTTATATTATATAGTTATCTACAAATGTAAACAATTATTTTATAAATTGTAGTTTATAATCTTTTCTAATTATGTAATAAATCTTTATTTGAAACGGTTCAATGGCGTAATTTAATTATTGTTATTATTAATATTAATGATTTAGTGTAATGTATGTGATCATCTCATAAATTATATCATTTTTTTAGTAATTCAACCGTCGTATTACATTTTGTGTTTTGTTATTTTTACATTATTATTTCATATGGTAGTTCTTTTTTTTTTGTTAATTCAGCACCAACGTCAAATAGTGATTCATGGTTCATCATCATCAACATCTCATCGCCATATTAACTAAATCAATCAGTATGCAACATTTAAACATTAATAAAAAATCTATTAATTATGAAGGTACTTGATAATCATTAGGGTTGTTGATTAAATAATATATACACTCTTACATATGTGTACGTCCTATCACATTTTAAACTTTATAAACATGTTGGATAGTGATTTGTGATTGCTATTTTTATACCAATTAAAAATATTACAAATTGAATCCATACCATAATTACTTCCAAATTCCTAAGTTTCAATTATTATCTTTATCTTGAGGACCTTTTCAATGGACCCTTTTATAGACAATGAGCTTTCTTCTAATCATGTAAATGCATTCCTGTGCGTTTCTTCAAAACCGCCTCTTCCCGCCTCCGAAATCAAGTGTTAATGAATTTTCATGTTCAACGATCTTGAGTTACTCTCACTTTATTCATATCCATACTGAGCAGTGTTCATTATCATACTAATCATAAATAATTTAATTCATTCATATTAATATGTGAATTAACTGAATAATATAATCCAACTTCCACTAGGCCAAATTTTAAACAGGTCTGCAGTGTCGGCGCTTTCGCTTGCTCTTTGCCTCGTGAAAGACATGGGTAGTGAGATGTCCTGTACATCACAAATTCTCACTACCTTGTCTTTCATGAGGATCGAGCATACTCACAACGCGCCGAGTCAGCAAGGATGGTGCTCTTCTTTAGCTAACGCAGATGGTGTACTTCGTTTGTATGTTGGTTTTTATTTTTATTTTGGTTTTTTTTTTCGTTTTATTAATATTTGTATACTATTATTAATGTAATTCATACCAATTAAATATCAACTACATTAATTAAAGACCAACTTCCGCTTAGGGTCTATAGAATATTTCGATCACTTTTAACTGTTCAAATAATAATTGTTGACTGATCTAAGAATTGAATCCTATCTGAACTTGATACTATATATAATTCGTTTTATATAATTACGTAAAGTTGTATTGTTGATTTAAAATTTATACACTTATTTTATCTGTGTTATTATAAAATTTCGTCATAAATTTTTAATTAGAGTTAGATATTGTATCGAGAACTAAATTAAGTGTTAGTGTTTACGTTAGTCATATTTTCGAAATATTTAATGAACTATATACTAAATATGTTATATATTAGAAATATGGCATTTGTCGATGTACTAAAGAACATTACATTAGTAATTATTACTAGTATAAATTGATTTAATCGTTCTTCGTTATATAAAATAAAATTATATTAATTATACATAACATGTCAAATACAAGCACAATCGTTCTAGAATACAAACACACTCGTTGACTGCTCCTTTGACTTTAAAGATCGATAAAGCGTTATTTATTAACTGCTTTACACGGAATTCACAAGTAGGAATATTTCAGGTCATATAATCACGTCCTTTGATAGTTTCCAAAAATCTGCATTGCGCCACAGAGCCGTACTATAATGGCCTTTTTTCTGGAATGGGAAGGGTGTCTATTTTTTATTTGGCTATGTATGATACAGCCGAGTGAAGCTATGAGGTGTTACAAATTAAACATATTAATCTTTGTTATCATTAAAAACACATGATGATACATATTTATACCCTATCTTATATTATTCCCTTCTTCACCGGCTTCGGTGGCTGTAATCATTAGATGACCTGTTAATAATGATAGTGAAGGTTTAAGGGCGTTTACTGCCTACAGGTTCTGCATTAGCATGTCTTTGACCTGTATGTAACTAAATCTTTCGGCGTTATTATAACTGACCCCATTAATTGAAGAATATATACTAAAGAAAGGCGTTATAAGGATTACCCGTAACCGAAGAGTTCATATTTATAGATGTATGGAAGTAGAAAAAGCGATAGAGGTGTGCAATGATCTCGACACATAAAAATCCATAGTCTACCTACCTCTCTCTGTTACGAGCGTATAGCGGTACGAGAGTTGAAAGTTGTGAAATTAAAAAATTTGCATAATTATTAAGGACTGATGACCAAAGATTTTTGGGAATTTTGGCTAGAATCTTTTACATATAATAATATTTTGTTTTAAAATTGAGAATAATGACCTAGATAAAAAAATACTTTACAAGAACTTTGTGAATTGTTCAGTTCTTTACTGTTGAAACTATAACAACTTCTTCATTCAATTGTACGTTTTTATTATTATTTTAAAACAAACGGAAACGGTGGTGCGGATTTAAATATCAGACGCGATATTGTTTATACCGTTTTAACTCTTTGTATATGTTTGAGCTTACGAAGCTCCGGCCGAAAGGTGGACGTATATATACCCGAGTCCCACTTAGTCCGACCTCATTCGCAAACCATAGCTTTACTTCGTAGCACGTTTTAACTATAGGGGATTTGAGGGTTATATATCTGTGAGGCTATTATTTGATTTTGAGGACTATTTTGACCTTAAGGTAAGGCTCTTCATTAATACATATCTAATATATGTTTAATGTTTATCTAATATATATTTCAATTTAATTTATATTTTTCTATGTCTAGACTATATTCGCTAGATTTATCTGCACTTCTGGTCTAGGGTTTGATTTCCAGCCAGCGAAAAACTCTTGTTTATATTTTTATAGATCAGAAGCTCGTTTGCGCCCTTCTATAAAAAGAAGCGTTCATTTACGATTTTTTTGTTTGCTGTTTGCTGGCTTTCTTTTTCTTTTTTTATACGATTTTTACTTTTTCAATGGATTATTGTCTTTTGATTAACTTTTTGTGACAAATTACGAATCTATACGATAAACTTTATTATTAGTATCCAAACATAAAAATGTTTGGATACTAATAATAAAGGATCCGAATTAGAATTTAATATACTTACCCAACAAAATTGGTATTTTAAAAAATATCAAAAATGGGTGGCCTAAAAATTCCTGTCAATTATTAACTAAAAATACAAAAATAACTTTTTGCCCGTCTTTCGTTTTCCGCGGATATGTATGAATAAAGTGCATGTTGTTGCAGTTGTATGTTTGTTCTTTGAAGGGTGAGGTGTCATTTATTCGTATTCTTCCACTTAGTGTCAAAGGGTACAGTTAGTCAGATTTTTTTAATAGTTATGTTTTATTTACGTATTGCACTTACTACAAAATTTTATCAATCGTAAGTATGAAGAACATACAGTATACAAACATTTTGTTGTCATTTTCCCTCGCTCTAACTATCGAGTTGGCAAGTGTAAACAGATGAGTAAGATAGTTTTCATCCATTCGTTTCATAAATAAATTTTATATTTATGTTTTTATAAATTAAATTTATGTTTATCTTGTATCATGTTCTTCTATCTTCATTTTAATTTACATCAAATTAAAAGATATTTCATTGCGATAAGAAATCTATGTCTGCAAAAAATCTGAAATTTGAATAATGGTGTCAGCGCTTTTTAAACGAAAATTTAGTTTGGCCAGAAAATTTTTAGCCAATCAACTCGCGATATGTTTTATAACATAATACATTTTGTATATTTTTTTTTTCGATTAAATCGATAATTCTTTTCAAATTCAGAGATTCAGAATAGCTTCCATGTGAGATGGTTACAGTGATAGTGACAATCTAGTAGATTAATCTAGTAGATTAATCTAGTAGATTAATCTAGTAGATTGTCACTATCACTTACATTTACAGTGATAGTGACAATCTAGTAGATCTTACATTACAGTGATAGTGACAATCTAGTAGATTGTCACTATCACTGTTACCATCTCACTGTGGATTCTCAATTCGATTCAATCATTTAAAAAAATCAGCTCGGCTGCCTGATTGTGGGGCAAATGACCATACCACTTGCACAAGCAGAACTGGTTCTATTAAATTTGGATTTAGATTTTTACCTTTACTTTTTACCTTTTTTACATTTAGATGTTTATATCGGTATGGTGTTCTCACCAAATACTTCTGTATGGCATATTTTATGTTACGTTACACTGCGTCTTATCTATACTTCTGATAATATTACAACAAGAGTAAAAGATTTATTGTTCCTTTTACACTTAAAAACTGATTTGAATTCTCTCACTTATAAAATGTTATCAATTAGTAGTCTATATTTTTTTTATCAAACTATCCACCCGAGCGAAGTGGGGCAAGTTGCTAGTTTTAATATAGTTCAGTTTATTAAAATATATTATAGAAGTACTAAGTTAACTTCAAATTCGATTAAATCTAATTACGTTGTCAGTTTTTTTAAATCAGTTCATTTTCAATTTAAAATACCAGTTCATTTGTTTTACATTTTTAATTGGTACTACGACTTAAACTTTTAATACTCAAAAAATTTTAAATAAGCGTGCAGTTTGCCGTCGCGGCAGCAGTTACTTGAAACTCATTTCTTGCCATGTTGAAGATGAGTTGAAGTTATTAAGAAGTATAAAAATCATTTGTTTCTGCATTTCATTCTTTTTTAAATCTTTTTAACCGACTTCAAAAAAAGAGGTGATTCTCAATTCAGTAGAATTTTTCTTTAATTTTTTTACCGCAAAAGTTCGCCATTTACTTCATTTATAAACAAATTTTATTTTTTTTCTTTGTTGGAAAGGTGACATTCCCAAAGCGGTCCCATGTTAGTTCGAATTCGAGGAACCTCTAAAAACTGTGATATTGGTATCTACGAATATCTTAAATCTTTAGGACAAACCCTAGTTGTGTTTAATTGATTTGTAATTAAATGTACCGTGGCTATAAATGACTTAAAAAAAATATAAATAAAATTATATTACATTTGAAATCGGTTTTGTTACAGGCTCTTGTTTAATTAAATTAGTTAATAATACAAACTCAACCTCTATTCTGGGTATTTTGATTCACGACTTCCGCCCTTCAAATACATTAAAGCAAAATACGATAACATGTTTCTTAGTTGCTTTAACATAATCAAATACATATCGCGTTACGTCAGATTCTCGACCCGAGGGACAGTAATTGCAGTTTGTTTTAATTCTATGTACCCAGAATATTACCCAGCCCATATCAAATGTTCTATTGTATACATAAGATGTTTTATTTCGACGAATAGGTCTCGTGTCAATTACTACTTCTCTATTTATTATAACAGATAAGAAATGTTTCATTTTAAATTGCTACCAAGTAGTTTAATTTGGTTTAAGATTAGGCTCGATAACTCGTGTTACGGAATAAGTTCTTATTGATATAGATTAATATGGACCATCTTTCATCCAGGTAATTCAGCTAAATCAATTAAAGGCGTTAAAATTCTAATAATCCTAATGCCTAATTTTACAATCATAGACGTGGTGAGTCAACCAGTCAATTGCCCTTTCTTAGACTGGCATTAGTGCCGCGAGTTTTGCCCAAAGTGTACTAACAGTTCGGCAAATCTTTATTGTAATCGTGTACCGTGAGTTTACTGTTTATTTAATAAATAAAAAAACATCTCATCAAAAATTAGTAACGCACGCGTATGAAAAGTTTTAGAACTGATGCCACATATGAGACGAAAATACAGAGAGCCCTCTTTCTATAGATGCAGAAAGCGGAGTACTGTTTGTTGTAAGCGGCCTTAGCAAAGGGTAAGCCCTTCGCTTAGCTTCGCCCAATGTCAGCATCATAATACAGGCTGATAATGATTTTTATATTGAGTTTCAAATCGATTGATTTTTTTTTAATCGCAATATATCTGACATTTTGACATATCTATTGCACCAAATTATGATTCATAAATTTTCTCTATCAATCTGAATAATTACAAGACAATAATAAATAAGTAAATTTAATTACAATGCCTGTATAAAATAAAGCTAGCGAACAAAATTATTAATGTCTTTGGTCTTTTGCTGTTTCAGTCCATCTTGTTTAACATTGATGTCTTGAATATTTACTCCGCCTTGCGTGCTTCCAACATAAACTCTTCTCGTCACCTGTCACTGATCGTAATTACTGTTGGAAAATCAATACGACCATTGTATAAATACGATATATATCCACATATGTATTCGCTTACGACGTATTCCTATACTTGTACTGGAGAAATTGGCAATTAACATATCGAATAGATTCATCCTACTATAAATGTAAAACATCAACCACTAAGTTTTGTGGTTAACGTTTTATGTCATCATATTAAATTTTGTATGTGTGTTGTGTGCTGTGAAATTTGAAACTGAAGTACATCTCTTCCGAAAGTGTAAAAAGGTAAACCAACTATAATATACAATTATAAAAATAAATAAATAAATAGACAATTAATATATAAAATATAACAATATATAATAATTAATAAATAATTACCCAAAACATATATATTAAATCACCTAGCAATCGAATTCAAAGCCCGTGGCGTAACAGCTGTGTCAAACCACTGGCTTTTCACGGGGTCATCGCTTTAAAATGACATATAAGAAATTGCCTATTTACATTGTTATAAATTTATCATGGCAATTGTAAGTTAAAGTTTAATAAACTACACACAACTACCAACGCAAATTACTTTATAACGTAGTCGATGTCAATATTCTTAATAGGGCTATGCCAATCAAGTCGTAAACTTTTAAAGCGATTGAACCGTTTACCGTAATTTGTACTGAATGATCGTGAATAATTTGCCTAAGTGATGTCGGAAATCGATCGGTTGGTGACGTTCATTAATTCATATGAGACGTTCGTAACTTTTCAGTGGTCGTTTATAACGAAGCAATATTCATGACAAGAATTTTATATGAACTTAGGCGGTTCATTTCATATACCGATTGTGTTTGACTTAGGACGGCAGATGGCGTTTTACCCAGCGTCATTGTGAAGACAAAGAAATTGTTGGAATATTTGTTTTAA
Source organism: Papilio alexanor hazarajatica (assembly GCA_018246295.1). Classification (NCBI taxonomy): domain Eukaryota; kingdom Metazoa; phylum Arthropoda; class Insecta; order Lepidoptera; family Papilionidae; genus Papilio; species Papilio alexanor. Next base: position 12,381 of record DWLR01001466.1, read on the forward strand.
ATTATTTCTCGTATAAATTGCTCTTTATGTTTTTTTTTTATCTATCAACATACTAATATGTACCAGTGAACGCCGCAAAACTTGACCATTATCCTTAAAAATTTTGTTTAATTAAGTGATTTTAAAAATACATGTCTGTATAAATAAACCCTTCCCTACGCGATCCTATACCATTGATCAGATTGTAATGAAACTTTGGTGAGTTGTTCTGTGGGCGCCCGCGAGTTTTTATGGCCCAAAAATTGTCTATACTAAATAAATAAACGTTTTAATTACTTTTTACTGTTCATATAATAATATTCTAATTTTAAGCATTATTAAATATAATATATATGATATCCAAATTCTAAGCATTTATCTGCTTATGGAATCGTCCGCAGAACAATACCTACCGTTTTAGATTCACACCACCCAGTTCCAGGAGATTTTCTTTTTCACTTTATGACGAATAAAGAAAAATCTTTACCGCTTGCTAAACGAAATTGCTTCTCAAATAGCAGGTAAATTAACTTTGAAGCAAGACAACATTTAGAGCTGCTGGTAATGTAGGTTGTAATGTAGTTTTCTGTAATGATATCACTATCATAACAACAAAAAATCATCACAAAATGTCGATTCGTTTTGTATTGTTGTTAGCAAGCACTAGATTAAAATACTGGTCGAAGTTGGTCACATGCACTCCCATTTATTGAATGTTTTCTTTGAAAAACACTTTGAAAGTCACTCGACGTCCAATATCGTAATGGAGTGTTCTAAAATGGAACTTTAACCGAAATATAGTTTAAGGTTATAGGCTTAAGATACCATGTTAGATGTGTTTTGAGCTTTCGCGATAATTATAGTTCGCTACTGATACGATCAGATTCCTAGGAATCGTGTAGGCGAGAAAAAAAAATCTTTTATTTTTTCAAACTTTCTAGTACAAATTGATATATTAGATTGTTATATTTATCTTGGCCTACTTAAGAAAGAATTAAAATGCCACGTCTTTTATTTCAGGCTTTTCATTTGTACATTATCAATTATATCGAGATTTATTATTTTTTTTACGCTCTTTTACAATTTGGTGCAAATTATTTTCAAATATTAACTATATTTATAGTATCTTGTATTTTGAAGATATGCTGTAGGAACTATTGTACATATTTGTATTATTCTATGTGTGTGTTTACCTTTTTTTATTATTACATTTCCAATATTAATTAAGTATTGTTTGATTGTATATCAGCATCCAGTTATTATTAAAATTGTAAAATTACATAGTACTATTATCATTTAAATATTCATTATTTTAGAAGATGACATTAAAATTGTTGATAATTATAAAATATTAATAAACGTATTGTTTTTCTTTTTCAAGTTTTCAATAACTGAACTTTGCAATATTCTTTTATTGTTATACGCAAATTCATTGTTAGTTATTTTCAGGAGACTTGATATTCAAGTTGTATTTCCTGAAATTTTCAACCGATGCTCACAATTTTAATTGTTTTAAATTGATTGTATATTTTTCGCAATTTGTTGGTAATTTTCAGGTGATTAAATGTGGCCCTGCCATCAAAGTCGGTTTGTTATAGATCTCCACACAGCTATCACAGCCAGCTTTGATGAGCACGGCCCATTTGTACAACGCGTCTGTCTGTCTGGAGCCGCATCAGGTCTTCGCCGATGTTCAATCAAAGTTTCTCGGGCCTAGCCTGTCAAAGCGGCGGTGAGATGTCAACTAGCCTCATATCACAGCCACTTTGATGTGGTCGGTTTACGGAGACAACGACTACGGTTACATTTTATTGGACCACTAAACTACGAGGATCCGTGGCCCATTCGTAAAAATGGTTGTGCCATGTTGTTTATTCATATCACAGCCATTTTTGACGAGTTGGGCTGTGGGATATTTCAGCTTTAATGGCGGGGAAAAAGAAAAAAGATAGAAGATATAAAATGAGATATAACTTGAGAAGACATGGTCACCCTGTCGCTCACAAAGTGGTTGAGATGTGCTTGTTGTGTATCATATCACAGCCAGCTTTGATGAGCGACAGGTGATCGAAAACACATTGACGATGGGTTCGTCGCCGGCTCAAAAAGAAAACACTTTGGTGACATCTTTATAAGCAGCTCAAAGAAAAGACGTAGCCAATAGGGGGGCAACAAAGTGGTTGTGAAATGCTGTCCCATGACATATCACAGCCAGCTTTGTTGACTCCCTACGAGCTAAACACACCGTGAAGCACACTAAAATGTTTTTTTAAAATGTTTATATTTCTTGTCTTATACTTAAAGATTGTAATTTTTATGATATACATGATGGTTATATTACTATTATTATTCTCAGTGGTCTAGAGCAAATTTTTGTACCATTTTATTTGTGCTACCTTATAGTTAATTGTTGTCTGTGTTATTTATTATTAACAAAGTTTATTGCTTAACATTAAAATATATATTAAAACTGATTTCGTCATTTCTTTGTGTGTAAAGTATTTAAAGTGTTTTTTTAAACTCTGCATCTTTTTACAGGTAAGCGAACAGAAATACGCATGCGCCAGGCACCGTAATATGAATCCATCTTATAATGTAACATAAGTGTATATAAGATTACGTAAACATAACGTAAAGATTACATTATATATATAATAAGATTTTGTAACATTGTTAAACAAATAAAGGTGAACATCAGATGAGAAAAATACATTGTCATAAATATAAATATTGAATATTTAAAAAACCTTGTTTCTTTTACGTAAAATATACATCAGACCTGGTATCTGTTCATTAATTTAGGTTGAAAAATTAATTGAAAAAACACTCAATAAAAAATAATGGCCTAAAAAAATCAAAAACTGACTGACCGGACTGACTGACTGACCGGTTGGCGCAGTGGCAAGACACACTTGCCTTTCGCGCCGCAGGTCGTGGGTTCGATTCCCACCCAAGACAAACATTTGTGTGCATTAACAGACTCAAGACAAACAGACATCTGTTTGTCTTGAGTTTGGATGTAAAGATCATCGGAGGATGGGCAACAGCGTCCTTTTCTTAGTACGGTGGAACATACTGCGATCGCCAACCCGCGTGCCAAGCGTGGAGATTATGGCACTTTTCCCCCAATGATACGATCAATGGGGGAGGCCTATGTCCAGCAGTGGACGATCATTGGCTGAGGTGGTGATGAGAAAAAAATCTAGTAAAAAGTAGTTCGTTGAAAGTACTTGGACAAAATAAAAATATTTTGCCGTAATACATTTGCCCTTTGTTACATGTTGAACAAAAAAATACAAATATTTGGAGCCTTGCTGAATAGATTTTTTACTACAATTTTGTTGATACGATATTACTTTGGGGAATATTTTTTTTTTGTACTAAAAGCCTCCAGTTTTTGTACTTAAAAGTAAGTTAAGTTCACTTACTAAAAAAAGTGTTTTATGAAATCGAAAGTTATGAACAATGCTTACTACAATAGTTAATCGACAAAGAAGAGAAGGTCCGATGAAAATATGATAAATCGAACACAAACATAAATACACTGCAAGCCAAAACTTTAAGACCACTTTAATTATAGTAGGAAAATAAAATAAAACTCCAATAAAATACTAAATGTTTAATTAACCTGTTTAATCATTTAATAAAACGCTGATTGATGAACAATATACATTAAAAGCGTAAAGAATAATATTAACAGTACATGCTAAAAAAGGCTATAGTTAGCTAAACGAATTTTTCATCAAAAAATCCTCCTTTACATTCCATGATTTTTTTTCACAAATCTCGGCAAACGGGCAACCAATTTGTTGATCTTGTGATATTTTTGTCCAACATTCGCATAAAGCATTCCACATTTCTTCTTGCGAGGATAGGCCACTATTACGGACGTTCCTATCAAGCTCTTTCTACAAAAGTTCAATAGGATTGAGATTCGGGCTCTAAGGAGGCCAACACATGTTTTAACACCCCTTGTGCCTTTCTCTTCATCATAACGCGGAAAGAACGGCATTTTGTTCTAAATTTTTATTGCACAGTTCCTTCTTCAAAATTCCTTCAATTTTGATCAAATCGCCAGTTCTTTGGCTAGAGGAGCAACCTCAGACCATTATTGAGCCATCACCATGCTTGATTTTTGGGACTACACAGTCTGGCGTCATCTTTTCTTGGGCACTGCGCCAAACGTAAATATATTAATAATAGAATAGTTCAAACTTAGATTCATCCGTCCAAAGAACTATTTTAAAATCTTCTTCAGTCCAATCTTGATGGGCAAGAATCCACTGTATCCATTTTTTCTTGTTTTGTGGCCTTAGCAGAGGATTTCGAACGGCAACACGACCATACAACTTCGCATCTCTCAGTCGCCATTTTACTGTAGGCAGTGATAAAGTTTTAACCTAGGTTTTTTTTTACTTCAACGCGGATTTCTGGTGCTGTTCAGAAGCGTCTATTTCGCATGTTGGTAACAACAATAAAATTATCTTCAGTAGACGTGGTAGCTCTCGGCCTTCCCGAGCCTGGACGATCTTGAAAACTGCCTGTCTCCCTGTATCGAGTTATGGTGCCATGAACACAAGTCTTCGATAACTTCAGTTGTAAAGTAATCTCACGTTCGTATTTGCCTTCATTATGTAAAACAACGATGGCAGAAGCAGCGATGGCACTTTGCTGCTAATTTCGCGTGCTTTTCCCATTTTAAGACGTGTTCACTGTAGAAACCACAAGTTTAGACTAATTGAGATTGTTTGTGAACAAACCAACGTAAACTCAGGTAATAATAAGTCGTAAACACGTGTTTCCAGGAGCTAAATAATCCTAATTATTGACCAATAAGAAACAAAAGCAAGGTAATTAGTAATGAGCACATCACACAAGCTTATCTGACTGTACCACCTGGCTGGCTTTAGCGCAGCGTTTGTCGGTGTTTCAAACAAATAGATATTTATTGTTCAATAACTTGAAAGTAAACAAAAGAATTATTGCGATATTAACAATAAAATATCTAGATGTGCATTTATTTTATCTTATGGGGTTTTATTACAAATGATAGATAATTATGTTGTTTAAGTGCGATCTTAAACTTTTGGCCGGCAGTGTACATATCTATTACGTTTAGTGTTCATCATACAAATTTCTCTGATATTCTCTGTATAGTCTACGACTGTAACGAAGTATACAACGAAAGTTTTCGAGACCAGCTGTATATCTAAACTTCTGATAGAAGTTATGATGATGAGAGAATTAAATTGTTGTTATAAATCTGAGCATCCTCCTCATGAACACAGCTTATAAAACACCTGTGACTATCCAACGTATGGTAAAATTAGACGAGTTACAGCACATATGTCGTATAACTATGTACGGGATGTGAAAAATAGTGCCTTACATATTTCCGTCGCCTTATTTTCAATATTCAATTATTTTCTACCTCGGTGGTTCAGGCATGTTGAAAGGATGAATGAAGAGAGAGAGGGAGAGTATGTGACAAGACAAATGTCTTGTCACATAGATTTCTATGTTGCAAAAGTGAGTGGTAGGGAACCACCCAGAAAAACTTAATAAAAAGAACTAATTAATGACATGCTAAAGAAAGGCCATAGAAAGAGTAACCGTAACCGACGGTCTACGTATGGTGTAGATGTATGGATGCAAAAGAAGCAAGAAAGGTACAATCGCGAGCCTCGATCCATCGTGTTTTTAAAAACCTAAATGTACCTAATATGATTATTATTATTCCATTTATTTATTTTTTTACATATTTCTATATAATATATTTTAAAAAATCTACAAAACGGATAATCTAAAATATATTTTATAAAATA
>DWLR01001467.1:0-18180 GCA_018246295.1 Papilio alexanor hazarajatica
GTCGCGACCGCGCTGGATGTTGAGGGAGATCAAATCCAGACCGCAAGGACCGGGCTTCTTCACCGGCACCGACGAAATGTTCAGCACAACTGGACGCTCGAATAAGTGGTTGCTTAGCTGAGAAGAAAAGACAACGCTTGAAATTCTATTGAATGTATTCTGGCATGATAGGAGATAGTAAGTTCCTCAGTACCTATTTTTTGGAGAAGGTGGCAAACGAGCTGGCGGTCCCTTAATGTTGAATGCTACCTCTAGCCATAGGCATTTGCATCAAGCTTGCAATACAAATGTGTTACAGATCCGTTGCCCACTTTTAATGGACAAGCAAAGGATAAATAGTAAAAGGAAAATTCCTTTTTCTATCCATCCGCCCTGTCTAATCAACTTTCCCTTCCCATCTTTTCCTTACTAGAAAAGTGTGGGGAGGGGAGGAAGAATAAAATTGGGGCTACGGCACCTCACTCATTATATGGAATGCAAAAAACATTTACTTCACGCTTGTCTTCTGTGAGGTCGTGGCATTAGTTGCAAAATTTGCAATTCGGCAAGAGATGTCATTGTTGTGGGCTCTTCCGCTGTTAAAACAGAGCGAACGGATTCCCTTGTGTTAGATATGAGTATTTTCATTTGGTAACTAGTTGGTGGTTACCTCTGTTGTGACGTGGGGGTCGACGCTGTGCACGGGCGTGGAGATGGCGGAGGTCACGGAGATCTCGGTGCCGCGCGCTAGGTACAGCGCGTACGGATTGAACAGCATCTCGTGGAGGTGGACGTAGTTCACGGTTCCGTTGGACGCATCCACGTGTCTTATCAGGCCCTGGGGAAAGCGATAACGATAACGATTGGGTGGATGTGAACGATAAATAAATGTGCAGTATTGTTTTTTATATTTCATTGTTACTCTTAGAACGTCACAGCGTGGAATGTTATAATGTCGTTTGATGGAACTTTATTTTATATTTATTTGTATCAACTATCTATAAAAACATGTGTGTTATTTACTATAGTACAATTTCATGATTAAAAGAGTATCAAAGTTAAATTGTTGTTGTACGTAGTAACGTGACGTTATTCAATGCGTTATTTTATAACGACTTGTAGTGCCGGAGACCGCGAAACCACGGTAAGCGTTATTGTTAAAACTGTTTAAACGTGTTATAATAATTTCTACATCAATTATCTACTGCGTAAGTATGAAACATGTTTGTTTTATGTGACAAAATATATTATCATCTCCCTGCCCTTCTCCCACTTGCGTAGGGTCGGCACTGTATGTACTACTACTCTTCTATGTATCCTGGACTCTAATGTAGTCCATGCTGCAACTGGTTTAGGCTAAAGTTTTATAGGCCGCCGGCCGCCTGCCAGACGCCAACCCTCCTTGGGAATATATACTTATATAAAATATTTAATATGGCATTGTAAAATAGCACAAAATAAACTAAATTTGAATTGAATTGATTGGATTGATTCTACCAGAAGTTGAGAGTTCTGCTGCAGTCTGCGCTCGAAGTTCAAGTGCTAATGTTACATATTGATTTGTTTAAACAGCACGGAAGATGTAAGCAGCCCAACATTGGATTCAATTCATTCATTAGGTTCAATGGGTATTCCAATCTGTGCGTAGTTGCAGATTTGCTGCTGATTAAATGCACCACCAATTTAGTTTTTGGCACATAACTTACGTAGTATATCATTATCAAATAACAAAGATTTCTAAAATGTAAATAAATTTATTAAAAAATATTTAAGACATGTGACAAAATATATCATTTATTATTTTTCTTCAAAATAAGAATGTCTATATATGTTTACAAATATTATTTGTCTTCGCACTCGAGTGCGTCGACTTGAGTTCGTGCCAAAGTAATGTTGTATTTAAGAATAACTGCTAATAGCATTCCTAACGTTTACGAGTTGGTTTTTTCGTCAATAGAAAACATAACACATATACACGTATAGTTGCATAACATTATTGGTGCCCTTTAACTGCTAATTTTAACACTTATTTACTACCTATAAGCCAACTAGTCTTTACTAATATTATGAAGAAAAAATATTTGGTTTATTTGTTCTAAATAAACTTAACAACTACTGCACCGATTTAAAAAAATTTTTCACTGCAAGAAAGCTTTAAAATGAGCAAGTAGTATAGGCTATCTTTTGGAAGCGAAGTCATCGGGTCGATAGTATATATGTACATATTGAAACTGACCGGCAGTAACGTGTGAGCGAAACGGAAGGCGGCGGCGGAGAAGTGGTTGGCGATGGAGGGGTCGACGTCCGGGTCGTACACGCTCGAGTATCCGTCCGTCTGCAGCGTCAGGTTCAGCGCCCACATCACGTCCATACCTACCGAAATAAATGGTCAAAATCATATTTCTTTTCTGTCGTCGTCAGATGATTTTTGAAATCTTGTACATCACCGCACGTACAAGGTTCAGGAGGTCTAATTTTAATGCTCTTTCCATAGTGTTCTATTTAGGAAAGGGTGGGGATGGATAGGAAAAGGAAATATCCTTAATTCTGTTTATGCCTTCCTCTGTCAATTAAAAGAAGGTAACATATCCGCAACTCATTAGACGGCTTCTTTAGTATGACAGGATGATAAAACTTTGTTACCTCACAAGATGTAAGCATTTTGTTAACTATGATGAAATCTACAGCACTTTCTACTTTTGTTACCTGCTATAATGATCACGCTAGAGAAACAGGAGGCGAAGACCTGAAGACTCTACTTGAAGAGCTCTCTCTACCCAGCTTTGGACTTGTGTGTCTTGCTCTGGAAAAGCTGGTTGCTAGATAATTTTATGTAAAATGCGGCTCACCGAGAATAGCTGGTAGGAACTCGGCGTACGTGATGTGCTGCATCTGCGCGCCGAGGATGCGCCTCGTCTCCTGGAACAGCATCTCGTCGTCCCAGCTCGGGTTCAACTTGCCGAGTATGGTCGCCACACGGTTGTGTTGGCGCGCCCAGATCAGGTGCATGGTCGTCAGATGAAGATTCTCGTTGGCCCTGTCGTCTCCTACGCATGAACGTCAAGTCTTAGTAAGTCAAGCTAGTTTCTTTTTTGCATAATTGTAATAAGTATTTCATTATTAGTTAAGCCATTGAAGGTTTGGTCAATACACAGGCGCATTTTGAATACTTCTCCATTACTACTGTAGATATTATTAAGTATGGAAGTTAATGAATGGAAGAAAAAGAAGTGAAATATTGTGCCATGTTAATCCGTAATGACTGTCTCTTTTATGCGACGGTAATTTACAAGGAACCAATCATGTCAACCCATATTTACGAGGAACTAACCTGACTCGAAGCAGTACCGTCCCTGCGCGGTCATTTCGACCGTGTTGCAGCCGTCGTTGGGATCCGTGGAGGGTGGCAGTAGCTCCCAGGGCCCGACCTTCAGCATCTTGAGCTGGCCAGCGGCCCCCAGCCTGAGCTGCGACGCCTTAGCCTCGTTGAAACTGTACACTGTGGACGCGTCGATAAACGCAGTAGCCTGGTTCAGCTGCTCTCTCACACCTGCGGATATGAAATGGTATAGCGTGGTGATTATTATAGTGTTAGTGTGTGTGTGAGGTGTTGTCCATTGAGCTGTTTTATCATATTTAGGACATTTTTATATGTATTGGGCACAATGGATACCGTTACAACTAAACATACGGTTGCAACCCACTATTAGAAATAGGCCCTGGGATCCATTATACTCGTAGATGTCAACGATTTCGTATAAACTGATCTTCCTGTCCTTTTCCCACTTGCGCAGGGTCGACACAGTATGTACTACTACTCTTCTATGTATCCTGAACTCTAATGTAGTCCATGCTGTAACTGGTTTTGGCTTTAGTTTTATAGGCCGCCGGCCGCCTGCCTGACGCCAACCCTCCTTGGGAATATATACTTATATAAGGTACTTAATATGTCATTATAAAATAGCACAAAATACACTAAATTTGAATTGAATTGATGGGATTGATTCTTCCAGAAGTTGGGGTTTCTGCTGCAGCTTGCGGTTGAAGTTCAAGTGCTAATTATTTACATATTGATTACATATTGTTACATATTGATTTCTTTCAACAGCACATAAGATGTAAGCAGCCCAACATTAGACTCGGGTTCAATGTGTATTTAAATGTGTGCGTAGTTGCAGATCTGCTGCTGATCAAATGCATCACCAATTTTGTTTTTCGCACAAAACTTATATAGTATATCATTATCAAATAACAAAGAAAAAATGTAAATAAATTAAGTTAAAAATATTTAAGACAAGTTGATGTGCTGATGTCAAACGTCAAAATCACTATCAATATGTATCGTATGTTCTGATGTAAATACATTTAAGTTGCGTTGCATATGTCATTGCCTATATCTTAGGCTAGCGGATTGAATACTTAGTGGTTATGAACTATGTTATTCTCACCGAAATGGCAGGTGGGCGCGGGCGCCGACCTGACGAACTCCATGCAAGTGATGTTGTAATCTTGATAAAAGGGATCCTCCACGTCTAGCTGTACCGGGAAGCATTCGGGGTGCGTCAGCTCGGTCTCAGGAGCGCAGCACGACAGTGCGCTGCTGTTCTCACCTGGATATTGAGAGAAGTTCTTTTTTTGTATTAATTTCTATCATTGACAGTCAAAATCTGTCACACCTGAACGTGCAGCATTTCTAAGGAACTGAGTAACGATAATTTGATCGGCCCGGGGCGGCCCTCATCGCGTGATCTGCCGCAGCTTTAACTAGGTTGTTGTCCGTCTTGTTTTCTTATTTATCGCATATCAATGTCGTGAGACTTTGGAGTCCCAGACTGACTCTGGAGTCACGTCCCGGTATGATGTGCGCGTATGTGACGCTGTACTGACCCTTGCTGAGCGCGGTGGCCGTGATGTCGTGGTCCACGAACTGTCCCCACACGGCCAGCATCACCGTGAAGGTGGTGTCATGGGCGTAGCTCGGCCGGTGCACCGTCACGCTCACGTCGCGCGCGCTCGGCAGCTCCGCGCCGCCCACGCCCATGCGTGGGGAACTGATGCCTGGCCAAGAACAAACATATCCGTTTCACTTCTAATAGCAGTGATAGCTAGGATAAGACGTAGATCCTGCAACTGTAATTTAATTTAAGAAACGCCTGTAGAATAATAATATCAATATGCATTTTGGACAAAGAGGTGTCTTTTGAAAAGAACAAAACAAACATAAAGTAATTATTAAAATCAAGTACCTTTATGTTAATATACACTTAAAATATTATATCCAAATATCATACAAAGTTTATTAGTTTAAAATCAGGTGAGTTGTTGGTTTATTTGATTTATTTTTAAAAGAAAATTATCTAATTTATACTATAAATGACCGGTTTAAAAATATGTAATAAAAATAAAATCGTCGTTTGAAATCCTAAGGCGTGCCGAATCGCGAAGGTGGTTTTTTAAGCAAACTTGTATACATATTAAAACTTTTGTTCTGAACACCTTCTTACCATCGCCATAATCAGGTGGGAGCACCCTTCGAAAGGGGGTATTCGAGACGCCCCATCTCAGCGGATTGTTCAGGTTGTTACAAGTGCCATCCAGCGTGCGGTACTTGGACATCGCGCAGGGCTCGGTTGGCGCACTGCAGTACGCGGGCTCGGCGAACGAGCCGTTGGTAGCGGGCCCCACGCCCACGCCACCCGCTCGCAGCGACGGGTTCGTACTGAAATACGAAGAGTTGGGGAATTTAGAAACATAAAGTTATATACATATTTGTGTACCTTCTTATACTTCCATACAAATTCGACCTTCGACTATGACCCTCGATTTTCATAGTATCATTGTGTATGTGAGAGCTTATTATGCTACTTCACATTACAATCACGGAGATTTAGAATTAATACCGCTGGAAATATTTTTGAACTCGTACCCCTTCACTGCGGGATTGATTAAGCGGGATTATACGAAGTCACCAATTGGTGATTTCCAAGTGGCTTCAATTTTAGGCCTCTGATTAGGTATACTTTGGGTAAAGGTGTAAAGAACGACGACAGATCCACCATTCATTATCACTTTCCTCCACAAGAGAATAGGTACGAATTAAAAGAAACAAATACATTTTGATTAGTCATTCACACCAATATTGAAGTTTAAAAGTTTTTGTTTTGCTTTGAAAAAGTACTGTCTCGGATCCGAACTTACGATCTCAAAGTTAGCTGTTATCTTGTGATTGTATTTGTATTATATGGCTCGTAGTATTCTATCTATTAATGAGAACTTAAACTATAAAATGTAAAGCGTCATCTATTGGCAAATGAACAATTAAAAATTTCGTTCCTAGATGGCGGCACACATAAGCAAAATTACAATTATTAGTTCTTATGAGACAGAGTTGTAAGAGAATTAGCTTTATAACATTGGTTATAACACAGCTGAAATGTATTTAAACATGAAATAGTAAATCCATTTCATGTTCACCAAAGAAATGTATTTAATTAAAAATCATGTGCTTACTAAAATGTAACACACACTAGACGTATTATTTGAGACAGACAAATAGAATTAAAATTAAATACGGAGAAATAATAAAGTTTCTTAATGCTAGTCTTACTGTGAACATTTAGGTAAAGTTATTCTCTTTAATATTTTTATTATATTCTCTCATTTTGAGATAAATACTAAAACTAATCACATAAACTAATATAAAAAATAGTTTAGAAAGTATTTAGAGTAATCACAAAGAAATTAAAAATACGAAGCATAAAAGTAAGGAGCAAAAGGATGGTAACCTATTCATAAATCAATTTATTCATTGAGCTTTGAAGACGAAGCAGGATCTTGAAAATATGTACATCTATGTATGTCCGAGAGTCGGGTATTATGGAAGCTGCACAGAGCAGAGAGACAGAGTATTGGATGTTTTGAATAAACAGGATGATTTTCTTAAAACATATAAAATAGACAAAGTAATCTAGAACGTTCGATAATAGGTAAGGATTAGAAGTACGAGCAGTGTCTCATATTTCGGTGTAGTGCGACAGTGGCATTTGAGACGAAGCCAGACGGGGCCGGGTCGGCTTACCTTACTATTTGGTTTCATGCATCAACGCTCGCCGCTATGTTGCCCAATCCTAATGCTACTTATCCTATTTCACAACTAGCGATGCTATTTTTACTAATTTACTCGTTATTTATAAAGTAAATTTTAGTGGTTTAGTGGTATGCGATTTCGATTTTAAACTTCATTTTGGCGGGAAAACTAAATAGATGACGGATCTTTGTCTGATCCGTGTGAGTCCGGTCGAGTACCTTAGAGCAAAGGGGTCGTACAAAGTAAACATTTATTAGCTTCGATTACTTGAATGCGATGTAATGCGATCAGTCGGTTATTACACATTACTAAAATGTTATCAGTGTAAAGCTAACATTAGACGATAAAAGGCTTTTTGGCGCTGTAATTTTAGGTGCTTATTTCCTACGTGCTTATTTCCGACTGTCTGATCTATCTTTGTGTCAAATTTCATCTAGACCTGTTCAGCCGATCTAGCGTAATTGAGTAACATCTATCCAACCGTCAAAACTTTTGCATTTACGTCATTAGAAATGTTGTTTGTTTCTTTGTATAAATTATTGTAATATGTTGAACACACAGCAAACACTCAAGTAACCTAAGCTCATTACTGCGAAGTCCTCAGCGGTAAACATAAACTAACTTATGTATTAACTGATGTTTCTACAATATCCATATATTACGCAATGAAGTAAACGTGTATAGAGAAAAATATTTTTTCCTGCAAGTTCTAATGCTACAACTAATTATTGTTATTACTTGGATAGATAAAGAAATCAACAAAGATAATAGACATCTGTACTTATTTTATTGTTAACAATTCGTTATTCGTAAATCGATTGTTCGTGTCTAAAAACCCATTGGAATAGTTAACTGCCAATGCACAGATTATCTATTTGTACCTGTTATCTGTGTTACCTGTGTAGTTTCGCGATGATGTTTGTATTACATAGTTCTGTTTTTAACTAGGATATATATTTTGTTTATACTGTATACTAATGTAGTCTGGAAAAAGAAAAACCATTAGCTGTCTTTGTCATTGTTCATCCGTCTGTGGACATATCAGGAGACCACAAATTGTACTATCGGTTACATTGTGAGATCATAATGTGGTAATACATCTCCGTGGTATCAGATACTTGTAACTTATTATGCGCGCTATACATCTTTAATCTATAATTTTGTACATCAATGTTAAATTTATTACAAAGACATCTATGTCTCGCCGAAGTATATGAAATGAAAAGTTCATTATAGAAGTTATTAGTTGTTACATTTAAGTTATGTGAGGTTTTATACTTGAGATTAAATATGTTTTAATACATAAGGAAACATATATATACATCCTAAGCAGATTACAAGAAAGCGGTTAAGTCTAACAAGCTTAAGTTGCGGCTCTCTTACTCGCTGCTTAAGTGTAGGTAACATAAGAAGTGCTTGAGATAAAAAAAATAGTTTAAAAACGAACAACACGCAAAGCTCTAGTTCTATATCGTGGTTTTTCCCAGTTTATTTTTAACTAGGTGGTGCTATTCTTAACCCCAAAATGATAATTATTACTTTTTATCCACATCCTGATGATCCTGGATAAACACTAGGACAAAGTTATGAGAATTGTATTATAATTGGTCCCTATTGAGTGTACAAATTTCTTGATTGGACATCTCGAGGTCGTTAAAAATTACATTAAAATATTGAAAATATTTCGCTATTTGCATGTAATATTTATAGCAACTTATGCTTTCTTCTGGTTAACCTCGATACATCGGTATTTCAGTACTTCTAAACATAGATATTTTGTCCCTTTAACGTCATCTATCGAGAGGCCAAAAGATCTTCAAATCGATTAGACGGAGCTCGGGACTTCTCTAATTGAGATAATTTGAAGGAAGTTTCTCGATGTGGACTAATAACCTATAATTGGAACAATGTCTTCTTTATTTAAGTGCTTACTTTGTGTAAAAATACCAATTTCACGTTTGGCAAAAGTTTTTTTCAATTAATGATGTTAAATTTAAATTGGTATTTAACGCAGTGGTCTTGTTAAATAATTACATGTAGACATAAACAATAAATATCCTTAATGTTGTACAAGAATATATAATACATACATAATGTGAACCTTTTTAATTTAATATTAATATATATAGATGTTCGCGATTGACGTAAACAGTTATCATAATTATTTAGAACTCTTAATTATCTTGAAATTTTAAGACGTTTTTCATTTCTAGTTCTAGCTTGTTTTTTTTTATATAACACTTTAATTTGTTTTCGTTAACAAAAATGTAGGTACACAGAAAGAAATGTAAAAGATCTTTTACACTTCTTTCTGTGTACCTATCTATTATGTACAATTTACATTCTTTTTAACCAATACAAGTAAGGTTAAGAAGTAAAGATGGTTCAGGACAAGATGGGACGGCGGATTTGAAGCCCAAGCCAATAATTTCGATGCTTACTCAATTAGTTTTACGTACCCCTTGGTGAGTACCCTGGTAGCGTGTTCTGCAGCAAACGCGGCCTCTGCTAGAGGCTTGACGGCTGCGGCCGTGGCGGCCGCACGCTGCGCCCGCGCCGCCGGCGTGTCCATGGCCAGGGGCGTCAGGCTAGACTCCATCTGACGCCTAACCTCCAACGCCTCTTGCCCGGCTTTCACTGCGGTTGCGATGTCTCCCGTGCTGGGATGATCGCTCATCCAAGTAGCCGATGGCTTGCCTGGATAACGCGTTTTATATTAATGACACACACGTGTTTGTACTCGTGTTGGTTATATTTTTATCGTGTTTTAAAGCATTTTGTAACGTAGCGTTTAAAGTATCTTGCTATTGTCCTTACAAGGACCCTTGTGCTAGTTTAAATTTCCAGTCATGTACATGGAAAACAAATTACAAAACATGTTTATCAATGCTATAGGACTTAAAACAATGATTGTTAGAATTTTTGTCTGTTTGTCGGTGAGCTTGTGCGCGGTAATCTCAGAAACGCTGAACCGATTTGGATGCGGTTTTCACCAATGTTTTGTGTTTAGCTTCATAAGTAAAAAGTCTTATCAATTTAAATCGCCAGGTCAAACATTTCTTCGAAAAAATGCTATAAAGTTATTTTTTACTTGATTGTTATTAAACTTTAGCATTACAAAAAATGATGATGGTTCGTATATAATATAAAATAAGTTAAAAATATTGTGTAATTATCATTGTAACTTCCCGGAATGTTCGGCGACACTAGATTGGGTGTTTATGCAAAGCAGACAAAGAAATTAACTTTTAAAGTTTTTACAAAATTAGTTCAATTGGTCGCTAGATGGTATAAAATAATAAAAATATTCACACCTGTTATCAGGATTTTCAAAATATTTTTTTTTTCTACTCCTCAAAAATAAAGTAACCTTGGTCGTGCTCATCCTTAATCTTTTAAGAAGTCTTTGTCACATACTACGTGTAAAATAATCCCGACTTACAAAAAGTATGTGGCGATTTAAATAAAATTTGATTAGTTATTTAATCAACTGTTGCAAAAATAGCACAAAACTCAATAAAAATTGCAATTTTACATTAAATAAAAAGTTTTATAGTTACAATATGAAATATGTATTTTGTATCTTGTATCTGTAATCAGATACTTGTATCTTAGATAAGTTACATCTCGGTCTGTTACGCTTTTACGCCTACTACTGAATCGATTTCGATGAAATTTGGTAGATACAGAGATAAACTAGATTTTGTGAAAAGATCTAGGTTGAGAGGCTACCTTTTATCACGAACAAAAGGTTTGTAGGGTTTGTTGAAATAGGGGATAAAAGTTTGTACGGAAATAAGTAAACATTTGTTCTAGCCACCACCACTACCTCGGCCTATGATCGTCAACTGCTGGACATAAGCCTCCCCCATTGATCCCATCATTGGGGGGAAATGTGCCATAATCGCCACGCTCGGCAGGCGGGTTGGCGATCGCAGTATGTTCCACCGTACTAAGAAAAGGACGCGGCTGTCCGTCCTCCGGTGGTCTTAACATCCAGACTCAAGACAAACAGACATGTTCATGGACACAAATGTTTGTCTTGGGTGGGGATCGAACCTACGACGTGCGGCGCGAAATGCAAGTATCTTGCCATTGCGCCAACCGGTCAGTCAGTCAGTGTTCTAGCGTTTTAGAAAAAAAAATGAAAAATAAAATTTGATACAAAAATACAACATACATTTGGAGAGGACATAGATTATCTCTTGTTGTAAAAAAGACAAGAAGAAGAGTTGAAATAAGGGATGAAATTTTTATTGGTCTTCGTCATTATTGATGTGCTAGGTTCGACGTTAACAATTTAGTTAACAACGGACTTAAATTTTACTACAAATTAACTTGAAAGCAAATTTGACCTTTAAATCCAAGCAATATAATTTAAATTGACTAAGATCCTTGTATAGACTATGTCTATGTCTTTCGGGTGAAATATTGCAGCAAACGGACCATTAAAGAAAACTAACTATTTTTTAAATACTTTTTTTAATATTTAACTAATTAGTTACTATGGCCTAAATTGTTCACATGAACCTAGTTAAGAATTATCAAAAAATACTTTTTAAAACATTCAATGTTCAATGCTGATTTAATACCATTTCTATGAGGTTTTAGGTCATTTATCTTCGATTAACAAAAAAGTGATAATCTAAAAGTTTTGGATGTTGAATACTTATAATGATAAGAAATTTGTGGTTTTTTTGCACGGATCAGGAAGGTCAACGTCCATCTTATCAGATGATTTTTGTAAACCGACTTCAAAAAAGGAGGTCCTATGTTTGTGTTTTATTTTGTATGCTTGTTATCGCAGAACTTCTTCATTTCCGAACCGGTTTCAATGGTTTTTTTTGTTGGAAAGGGGACACTCGCTTCTTGGTCTCATTTAATTTCGAATGTCATTGGACCTTAAGTTTAGAAGACTTACCCAAAATTGTATATAAATTTTGACAATTTATTTTGATACCATATGTCAAAAAGTTGCTATTATCATTACCATAGCAACCGATATTGTCAATGAATCTTTTTCCTTCTCATCCTTTTAAAATTTGAACTTGCTTTTTAATTTTGTTAAAAAAACTTTAAAAGATTATAGCCTTCTAAGACTAGCTTATTCCGCGCGCGAGATAGTCAATAAAACAAAAAACGTTAAAATATTTTTGATTCATACATACTCGTAACCTCTAGATATCATTTTGATATTTATTTTGGACGGTTAAGAATACCGTTATTACATTAACGGCTATATTTAAGGGGCCTTAGCATAAGTCAAAGTCTTCCCTGACTAAACCATAGGTTTGAATGAATATAATATAATATATACATAATATAGTAAATACAGATTCGAGAGTGCCTTATAAGGTCCGAACTAAAACTCGATCAACCAGTAATGAGATTGAGCTTGTTTTGTAGCTTTTGGATTATTTGAACTTATGTGGGAATGACATCGCCACGTTTTCGAGTAGCCACCGAACAGCCATCAGCGTCACTTTTAGATACACTCCGTGATCTTGCATGCCATAACATTTACATACAACATGTTGTGATCTCTCTGGGAACTCACGGTTACGCTGACATATATGGCAAATAATCAAATAATAAAGCAAATAATCGTTTTAATTGAACATATTTATATAATACAGATCTCGTACACTGTGTCGCTTAGTTAATACTATTATGGTCGTAAAATTAAATATATTATTGTTAAAAATATTTAGACTTGGAATCTGTGAGTTTTGAAGATTAAGATTCGATACATTTCACGACTAATGCGAAACAATAAGCAGCTAGATTTTTCCAACTCTATGTGCGGTCCCAAGCTTTCCTCATCAAATCATATCCCGCCATTTTCATTAGGTTGTCAATCTATCTGTCCATCTGGAAAAAGAGAAGCCTAACCAGATGTATGGAAGAATAGATAGATGGACACCCCCCATATCTGCCGTCTAATTTTAATAGCTTTGTAATACCACTCTGTTATTCTCTGTTGAATTTCTTCGTTCCAGATTCTAGCCCTACGAGAAGCTAGCATTTCTAACCATCACACTTTTGACGTTTTGACATGCGTAAGTCAAATTCCAATAAGTTAAAAGTCGTAAGCTAAAAACCACTTTTATATATTTTAATTTTTTTTATCTATTTTATGGAAGTTATTTCACCTCAGGGTCATTTACAGACAATGCATGCTTAATGCAATCGTCGATTTACAAATCTTTCGCCATTTATTTTTGTCTAAACTAATAACGAATCTAATATTTCACCGTGATTAAATTTCTTTAAAACATTTATATTTCACGTGACATTTCTTATTCTATTATTTTAAAATTTTAATTCAACGCATTTATCACGCTAGCTCAATTTCTCAATAAATACGTAATTGATTTTTTTTTACTATTCTTTTTAATTTATTATTCCACAAACATTTTATTGATAGACTTAAATCTATGTCTTTTTATATTTTATAACTATCTATCTACATATCCATTATGTGTACATTTTATGTCTATACTACATCAATTTTACGTTGTTATTATTATTTTCTGTTAATTTAATACATTATTGTAGTTTATGCGCTGTCCATTTCCAGGGCTTTGTGTATTGATAATATAAAATAATTAATTCATATAAAACAAGATAAGGTTAACCAGGAGACAAACAACAAATAAAGAAGGTTATTGTGTTTAAAAGTATTTTAATGAATGTTAAACTTTACTCGAGTAGTCGAACAGAAATATCTTTATTGTGTTAAAGATAGCCCGGACAGAGATATAGGCTTACTCATGGAGTTAATACGACATCGACACAAAATGGACTTATTTTCATAAAGGAAGACAATACTTTTGATAGGTTTTTGGAATAATAAATACGTCTTCATGAAAGTTCATTGTTGCGATAAATATTTTGTGTTTTAAAACGCAAAAACCAAAAATATCATGAGTTTATTGTGTCTGGAACTTAAATACAAATTAATCGAGAACATTAACAAGAAATGCTTATATTAAGTTTAATCTTAAATTATATTTCATTTATAGCACGTCGGTACTGCTAATGGTAGGTAAATAATATGTGGAAAAACTTTAGTCCTGAAGACTTATGTGAGTTATTCAAGTTTCTTTTTCCAATTCAAAAATAAAATATTAGACAATCCGCCATTGGGTATTGTTTAACGAACAATATTACATTCGTACTGGTTCATTTTCATCTATTTCAGACTAGTAGTATACCTAGATATACTACATCAGCCTACATAGCCATTGATCGCATCATTGGGGGGAAATGTGCCATAATCGCTACGCTTGACAGGCGGGTTGGCGATCGCAGTATGTTCCACTGTACTAAGAAGAGGACGCTGCTGCCCGTCCTCCGGTGGGCTTTACATCCACCCAAGACAAACAGACATGTTCATGCATACAAATGTTTGTCTTGGGTGGGAATCGAACTCACGATCTGCGGCGCAAAAGGCAAGTGTCTTGCCACTGCGCCAACCAGTCAGTCGGTCTAGATATACTACTAGGCTGAAATAGTATAATAGTATACAATAATATACTTAAAATTTTTATGTGTTCGTTGTCTAATAAAGTTTTATATCACTTATTAAATGACATATTTAATATCCCTCATTCAAATGATATATTACAGAATAATTCGAATACATTTGAATGCTAAGTAAATAATAAAAAAATTGACGCAAGCGTCCGTGTGTCACTAGTAAGAAGCGTAGAGAGAAAGAACGAAGTTTACATCGACGTCACTATTCATTCAAAAATATTTTAACACGTAAACAGTGTAGCTACTGTGGAAATATCATAAGAGAAGGCTAATTTTGTGACAAATTAGAATAAATATTTAAATAAAACCTCCATCCACCTCCAAGGTTCTTTTTTTTTTAATGACCCACATGTGATGCAGTGACGTCTCAAGAGTTTAATTATTCTCACAGACGTAGCAGATCAAATCGTCAGTTATAATTCACCAATACGCAAAAATTGTTTCTGGTATAAAAAATGCAACTGATCTACTACAAAGATCTACATCCACATACAACACAATAACATATCAGTACTAAAACATATCGAAATTAGAACGCCACCTGAATATATAGCTCATACTCCAGGACCATCGAAGAGAACTTCCCTACTTTCAGTGCCTTCAGGAATAGTCTAACACAAATCCCGAGAAAAACGGATAAAATAACAAGATAGCGTTGCGTTGTTTGTTATGAAGCCATGATTAAAGGAGCGACATGAGAAGGAGAACCAAGGCTCGATGTATAATTAAGAGGACCGGATGTATCCAATGCAATAAAGCTGTCTGCATTTCGTGCTATAACGCTCGTTATTAAAAAGTGCGAAATTTACTTTTTTGATTGTTTTTGCCCATTCTTGATTTTTTGTCACACACATTCGTCCTCACTAGGTATATTTTTAGTTTCTCAAATATATGATAGCAAAACAAAATATATCTTTGTTTGATTTTTATTCTAATACAATATAAAAATCGTTCATTTATTTAAGTAACTTTAAACATTTGTTACGTGGCTGGCAACCTTTCAAGAATATTGTCCGATTTTTGCGCCAATTTTTTTTTTTTTATATTTCAGTGTTCATACGTGTATGCACGGAAAAATAAAACAAATTAAACGTGTAAATTATGAAAACGATTCTAATTTGTATGCGCTGTGGCCCAGATGAGGTGCATGCAATGACTCGCATATGGTGCATTCACTGTCAGTATGTTAAGATTCAAAATAAGTAATGAATAAGCATTATTACGTTATTTCTGTTCGAAAGTTAACCGATGTGGTTCTTATTAAACAATGGAGACCGATGTTCAGGCATTGAGGGTCATTTTCTACTTGTCAATATTATAACAGCTATTTAATTATAATAAACTAAAAGAGCCAGAAAAATTTCACTTGCTTTAAAGATTACATTAAAACATCCCTCTCTCAGTTCCCGTATTACTCTATCATATAAAAGTATTAAGTACCTCAAAGCCTACCTGTCAGTGGCCACGACATGGTCAGCAGCGGCAGCAGGGTGGTCGGCAGGGTCATGTTGATCATGTCTTCGTTACCATTTGATTCGTTGACCGCGCTGCTCTCCAAGCCCAGGTTGTAGCCCACGGTGACGAGCAGCGTGACTGATAGTAACACACTGTTGAATAAAGGAACCTATTAAAATTTAATTCCCACAAATTAAATTTAATATTTAAAACATTAATTAACTTTGCAAGATGCAGATTACAAAACTTTGCTCAACTTGAATGCTTCGCCAATTATTAATAGTTGAAATAATTAGTCACAATATACTATCCGCAATAGTAAATCTGTACTATTGTATTTTGTGTTTGATTTTTGTAAATCATTCTAACTATTGTTTTAAACGTTTCTTTTAAATATTGTAATTAAATACAACCTCAGACGTTGCAAGTTAGTTACTACCCTTGAAGTGGTACATAAGCTCCTTTAAATTCTCCTTAAAAGCTTTATTGTAATTTTTATTTTGAGGTCATAATGTTTATGCGCATAAACGAGTTTACATTACGTAACGAAATAAGGAAAAGTAAAAGTTAAATATCACGAGATGCGAGGAGCGAGGGGCGCAAATACAATCTCTGAAGTCTCAACTTCATGTCTTTGGCATCTAAAGGTTTGTTAAAGGTAAATTTATGTGAAATTCAAGTATTCACAATATAATAAAAAACGGCCTTTAAATGTAGCTCTACCATATACTAAGTACAAAGAAACATGAAATGCTTCCTATACGGAGAAATTTTCACAACACAATTTTCTCCAGCTCTTTGTTGAATGAAAATAAGGTATGATTAAGGTCCTATAACTTCGCCATAATCGAAAGATTTTTTAGTGTAATTTGGCGCTATGCCTCTCCTCGTCCTCCTGGCATGGGTTGGCCAGAGTAATTGGAAGCTTATTTTCGTTTCAATAAGTTTCGCGATTTTTTCTTAAAATTATGGACTAAAAATTACATAATAAAGTAAAAGAATATTAATAATAAATTTAATACTGTTAATTAAAACCAATATTACAATTTACTATGTTTACAGTTCATTTCTTTCGATTACTTTAATTGCGACGTACTTACAAAAACTAATACATAAAAATTTAGTTGTTCTTGTACCTGACTAATTTATTAATAATTTCTATTCTGTTTTTTTCTCTAACCCAATCTCCCTATCTGCCCTGTGCCTATCAAACACGGGGCAATCCATTATGGCGTGCAGCACGGATTCACCCGGCACTGGGTCATAAATGTACGAGGGGTTCTCCTTCTACCGAAAGAAGATTAGAAGAAATACATGATGATTTCTGAGTTTCGAGATATATGTCACAGATCAGTTATGAATATGGGCAGTTTGAAATCTCACCATAAACTGACTGCGAATTGAACGAATCATTCACGATTTGATGTCATTTCTCGACAGTTCATAAACTACTTCTATCGGTTAAATTGTGAACTGTTACATTTATTTTATTTTATTATCATCGAAAAACTAACAGCTAGCTTCAAAACATAAAGTGCTTATATAGTATCTAAAGTCTAATTAAAAGTTTCCACAAATTGGGATCTAATATTGTCAGTCTATAATTATCAGAGGTAAGGAAACTAACGAGCACAATGAAAGTAGAAAAAAAAACAAAACGAAATCTATATCTATACATATAATAAAATCGTAACTGATCAGTGTCTGTACATGGAAAATAAATTAACAAAACTATTACAGGGGTATTTACCAATACTATAGAACTCAAAACAACAGGATTGCATGTTTATTACAAAGCGGGTCCAAAAATTAACTTTTTAAAATTTTTACAGTGTTGCTTTGTTAGGTAGATAGATGTCATAAAATAATAAAAAATAGGATTTGGTAAATTTAAAAATTAATACTCACACTGATTATCAGGATTTTCAAAATGTGTTCTTTTTTACTGTCACATACAGTAAAAAAGAACACATTTTGAAAATCCTGATAATCGGTGTGAATATTTTGGGTAAAAAATTCCGTCTCATTAAAAGTATGTAGCGATTTAAGTAAAATTTGGTTAGTTATTTAATCAACTGTATAATAATGCTACATCTGAACCGTCACTTAGCTCTAAA
>DWLR01001468.1:0-18178 GCA_018246295.1 Papilio alexanor hazarajatica
CAAAGAGAACTGACGTCCTTTCGCAAGGCCAGTGAGTCAAGCCGATCAGTAAGAGCACGGTCGTTGACGATTCGAGTTTCACGTCGTTGTACACGGTCAAATGGAAGAGGCTGGTATTTGGGAGCACCAGCCCAGAGATGCGAGCAGTATTATGATATATGAGGCCGAACCTGCGCCTTATACAACTGTAAGCGGTGGGCCGGCGTGAAATACTGCTTCGCTCTTTCGAGCACACCAAGCTTTTTGGAGGCCAATTTGGCCTTGACTTCCAGATGACCGCGGAGTTGGACGTAAAACTTCCCGAGCGGAAAACAAAGACAGCGGTGATAACAATAGTCAGGGGTACAGTGCAGTACGTAACAGATTTTACTTTATTTTGTCACAACTTCGATAACACTCTTATTGGTTATTTGTAAGAAGGAGGCGGAGTTTAGCTCGTCGCAAGGAACAAGGCAATTTTTCTGTAAGTGGAATACCGCGAAGGAACTCGACTGTACTTGTATGACATATAAAACACATAAATTGATTTAGATTTCTACAAATAGCTTATTATATTTTTATGAACTATGTTCTTTGTTATTCCATTCTTTGCTAAAATATAGATTTTGCGAGTTTAATCAAGCGCATTGTCAATTGTATACGGCGCTTGTCATCTGCGATAATTATACGTATAATAAACATAGATTGGTTTAAACTTTCATATGAACTATCATCTCTTATGTCATCCCCATGTAGGTCAAAATTTCAAAAACGCTAGAACAAATGTTTATTTCTATTCAAGCACCTAAAACAAAGTATCATTGTTTAATCTTCGACAATTATGTCTCATACAAACTTTCATCCCTTATCAAAACCACTTTTAGCGATAGCATATGTATACCCAAGGTATAGTCTATCTCTGCAGCAAATTTCATCAAAATCGGTTCAGTGATTTAGGCGTGAAAGCGTAACAAACTGACAGAGCTACTTTTGCATTTATAGTACTAATAAGGACATGCCTTTATAACTTTCCACTATCCCTTTCCTTACCTGTGGAAATAAATAAAAGGAGAGGTCTCCTTTTATTTATTTCCACAATTTTTAAAATTACTGACAAGACTCTAATGCTTGATTGGTTACGGATGTTGACGATGCTGTTCCAAATCGAGACCTCAATTTTCAGGTTAAAATTCGTAAAATCCAAAACATTCGGAAACCAGCTTTTCCCCACATTACATCCATAACATTAGCTATCCATATCTCATCTTCACTCTATCTAACAATTTGCGCAAAATTACATCATTTCCGATGAAACTATAAAATAGCGTTAGTGAAGTTTAGGTGTTAATTTGGAATAAACTGTAATAGTAGCCACTTAAAAAAGCTAGAAAACGCAGAATGTGTTTACACTACACATAACAGCATAACTACCCCCGGCGATATGCTATTATCAAAATTATATGTAGTATCTATTTACTGCAAGTTCATACCAGCTGGTGTGCATCATATGTAGCTACACATATAGGGCCTTTAGTACAAGTTATTGCACAGACGCACTCACTCATCTTCGCTTTCGAAAGTCGTGCAATGCTTTTGCAATGAGCTCGCAGCGAGGTTCGAATGTAAAACCAAGGGCATGGATCCATGACACTGCGATTAATATACGAGGTTTGTACAGTCTTGATACTTTTTATTTTAGCATAAAGCTGTCACGTGAGGCAATTATATCTAAAGTTAGACTTGTGTATCTGTATTTACCAGGCTATGATGTGTTTTATATTATTAATGTACAGAGTAAATGTTTATATAACTATTTATAAGTAAGTACATTATTCTTGATAGGTGATTGGAACTTTAATTACACACAAGTTTGTATCAATTGTAAGACCGTTTCAACAATATAAACATTATAGATTTCCGTTTTTCTCATATTTGGAATGCTCTTCCCATTGGTTATAAAATAATGAAGGTAAAGATTCTTTTACGAGTATTTACATATATAGTACTATGAAAATATTCTTGCTTTAATATATGATTGATCTGCCAGACGAAAAAATCGATTGACGCCCCCCTTTCGCGACAGGAAATAAGCAGGCTCCCAATATAAATTTTCTGTTGCCGCTTTCCTAATTCTATATATCTTTACTGAAGGCCGTATTGAAGTCACTATTATCCTTCATACCAGCATCTTCTATCTATAACATAGTTACCTTAGCTGTAAGTAGTGTAACCAAGTAAATAATGAAATTTACAACAGCTTATAATTTATATAATTACACCACTATGCTTATTCTGCAATACCCATAACTCTAATCTCTTATAATCCTGAAGTGATAGTAACTGCATATTAGGTACTTAGGTACTTAACTTCTTCCAGCGTCAACAATCTGTCTTATTACACATTTATTTGTGTATTTGAAAGTGGCTAAACTTTATCATGTCGACTAATATTAAAATATAGATCATCACAACAATTTGTACATAAATATATATACAGTAAGTCTTATTTAGATGTCACACAACTGCATAATAATACACATCTTCTGTTGTAGAATAAAAAAAGTGTTAGTATTTTTTTAAACTATCCATTTGTTGAATATCCAATTTGATATACTTTTATGATCTATGCAAATGCACTATGTACTTAATTATCTGTGATGATACCATAGACTGTATAGAGGGCTACTGTGAAATGTAATATAATAGACCCTGTGCTTGTATATGTAAATAATATATACCAGTTTTTGCAAATATAAAAATCTTTCAATTTAGTTACAATGTCCCTCACATATGCAAACACTACACAAAAACTGGACTCAATGTGTTATTATTTTATTTCTTATATTATTTTTAAAAGAGGTAAAAACAATGGTTTTCTTAATATTAGAATGAGGCAAAGGACTAAGCAGGTAACATTTGTTGAGTTACTTTACATCAGATACCTCACCCGTAGCATCCTTAGCAACCAAATGACTTGTAAATCAACATTCATGGTAGTGTTTTAACACTTTTGCTAGTTTAATAAACAATGCCACTCACCTCTCCTGCCCCGCCGTATCCCAGATCTCAAATTTAACGGTGGTATCATCGAGGCATACGGTTTGCGTGAGGAATGCGGCGCCGATCGTGCTCTCCTGGTACTCGTGGAACTGGCCCTTCACGAAGCGCAGCACCAGCGAGGACTTGCCCACCGCCGACTCGCCTAGCAGCACCAGCTTGAACTGGCACACCTTGGTCTGCGGCGCCCCGTTCGGCCTCTGTGACGCTCCGCTTCTGTTTGTCGCCATCGCCTAACAAAACCATATTCAATATTATCACTTAATCTAAGATTCTTCAGCAGCTGGTGGGCTTAGGCTTGGTAGGGTCAAGTAAATTTTTTCATAAATGTACTTTTAGCTTTTGTTGTTGTGTGTTACCAGTTTCTCAACACCAACATCTTGGTACATTATTGCTTATATTAACTTTTGTTTATGAACATTAATGTACAGTTGAAAACAAACAATAAAACAAAGATAAAAAAATCAAAATAAGTGATTATATACTTTATATAATATAAATTGTGACAATATCAGTAGATACATATATTGATGAGATGATAATATTTATTAGATTACATATGCACAAACATACTACCTTAATGAGGTTGTCCAGAAAAAAATAGAAAAATATAGAAGTTTCCTCAATATACCTGCCATTGCAGGATATTTGGAGGAAAAGCCAGGTGGTATAGTCTACAATATTTGTAAAACATATGTATCTATGATCTGATTTACAGGAGCTTACAAGCAAGCAGTTTATCTGATATTGAGCAAGATGATGATCTGTCCCTAGCAGTATTTTCAAACCAATACAACTTAAGGGCCTTCAAGAAGAGAGCATACTCCTTCTTTAAAGGCCAGCAATGTATCTGTAGTTCCTCTGGCGTTGCGGATGTCAAAGGCATCAGATCGCTTGATGTTAAGTGACCCGCTGCTCATTTTTCCCCTAATTCTTTGAAAGAAAGCAAATACCTTTATCCATAAACATCGATGAAAACCGTTGCAGATGCAAACTTTATGTAGAAAGATGTTAAGTAAATTGAAAATAGAAAAGGTTGTTTTGGTTACAGATATTGCACTTTGGGTTATACCATTCATTAAGCAAAAAAAAAACACATATAAAAAAAATTCAGACATTTACATATAATAATTTCTAAGTTGTTCTACTATGAATCAAAGTAAGTATTGAAAAAGTTAAATATCTTAAAAGGGATATTTAGGTCATAAAATGAATATGAAAAACTTCTGTGCACAAAACCAAGTCATAATCAGTCAAGTTAAAAAAAAAACAAAGGCCAGTGGCCACAAAAAAGGCCATTGACTTCTCACTTTGTGATAAACAACTGACAATGCAAAAAGTCAAAGAAAATTATAACAAGAAAAAAACAATTTTGTTTGAATTTTTTTGTGCTCTGCCCAATTTCCTTTTCATTAGACCATAAGGTAAACATACAGCAATGTCAACCATATAACCTTGTCCTGGTAACTGGGGTCACAAAAATTGGCAATGGTTATATATTTAAGTATTAACAATTTTTACAGTACTTTATCAATGTATTTTAAAAAGTAAATTTGATTTGATTGGTGGGTTAAACAAAGTATTTCATTAAGGGACATTTTTAAACCATAAATGGCTATAAATAGACACTCAAAATTTAAACATGATAGGTAATTTTTTTGCAAAGTTATCTCAAATCTTAAGTCTTATTAACTAACAGTTTCACAAATTAGTTTACATAAATTTTAAATCACAATTTAGAAGCAAATATACCAATCACATTTACTTGGCTAATTAGAAAAAAATAATATATATTGTACTTTCAAGAAGAGTTGTACATTGTATAATAATTAATAGTGTTTTGATAGAAAAATTTGCAAATAAAAAACAATGTGAACTCACCAGCTATCAAAGAAACAAAAACACAGTTTGACACCATTGACAATTTAATTTTATATTTAGTTAAATAGTTCCAAACAATAAAATAAAAAACAACCTCTTGGTTAGTCAATAAAGTGATCAAAACTAAGTGAAAAACAATCACATTAAAGAACAACACCTAAGAATGGTAAACAAGGACGTGTTATCTTACTGTGCTATCATAGTGAAATCACAAAGAAACTTTAAACAATGGGATTTTATCTGCGATCATTTGGCGCAGTTGTGGGACCTACAATCAGTTTTTTTCAACTAGTTATCGGTTGCAGACGAAAGCGCGTCTGCACCACTGATGACTAACCATATCTACCCGTATCAAACCATTTCCTTCGATATCCGAACGCTATGAATCGCCCTCCACCAAATCAGCTGTACGCAATTAAATCTCAAGACGACTTCGTTGTGCGACTAAATTATGCGACCAAAGCCATTTAAGCGCAAATACCTAATTTAATCATCCTGCAATGAGTTCATATTCGACAATATTTAATAAAATGACGCATTTACTTGATTATAAGGACATGAAAGACATACCCTCCCTGTTATTATATAGACGATATGCACTTATTGGTGGGCGACGAATCCTCACAAGGTCGCCGTGATGTCGAAAATATCATTAATTACACACTTATACAAATAAAATCATTAACTTGAATTGTTAAACTGGAAAATCTAGCACAGAAATGCGAAATGACCACGAACAAACATGGATGCGAGAGAGCGAGCGAGACGATTCATTAATTTTCGTCTATGAGAAAAACTTCCTTTGTCTATGGAAAGAAATTGTAATTTTGTAATGATACATGTATAAATAAATAGTTTGTATAATGTTTACAAATAAGCCATGGGTTAAATTCACTTGCATAAAAAAATTTACCTAAAATGTTGATTTAGAAAATCTCTGATAAATATTCTTCAAGACAAGAGCGTACTCCTTCCTAAAAGGCCGGCAACGCATCTGCGGTTCCTCTGGTATTGCGAATGTTCATGAGCGGCGGTGATCACTCTTTTGGGGGACTCGTTGCTCGTTTGCCCCCTTCTTCCATATATAAAAAAATAGACAAGAATCTTCGAGTGTCATTTAAATGTCATTGTCACCTTCGTTTCCATTCTGTCAACCATCTAACAATTTCATGTCGACTGTGCTTCGCAGGCTGAATAAAATATTTGTTAACTCTTCTTGATTCGATTCCGTAATTTGTTAAAGCACTTACTATACAGGTTTGTACATAATTTTTGAAAATGAAGATAACGAGATATAAGAAGGTACAAAAATACCTTAAATTCTACTACAACAACTTTGGCTTCCATCAGCCTTACCAAGTGCTCCTAGATGGCACGTTCTGTTTTGCAGCTTTTAAAGTAAGTCCTATTCATTAATCAGTGACCAAGATAAAGGAAGACCTAGTTTTGCTTACTGCTATTAAAAAGCAAAGTGAAATTATTTATCAAAGAAACTGTTCAATTATTGATGGGTAGTCTCAGTAGGCTATCAATAATTATAATATTGCTTTCTATGTTGCTATACAATGTCTTAACTTCTGATAATTATAGGCTTGTATTTATTCATATTTAATGTCTAGGAATATATGAATACTTATTAAAATTTTAGTAAAGTACACTTTGATCAAAGATTATATTTGTAGTCCTTTTCAAAAATACAAAAATCATCAAAACTTTACCTCAAGTAAATATATGTTCTTCACAAGCATAATTTTTTTTTTAAATAAAAATCAGAACTTTGTATCAGATGAGTCAATTTAAATTATTATTCTAAACTATGACAAACCAATACGGTAGTTTTGAACAGCAAATAAAAACTACCTTACAAATATCAGTTTTGTCAAAATAACGTAAAATAGTTCTAAAGCTCCATGAGGCTTCATTACTCACATGTCTGACTTCTACACAGAATGGACAGTAAGTACCATCGTATTGGCCGCCTTATCGACATTGTGGATGAGGAGTGGCGGACAGAGCAGCTCCCCCACATGGACATCCGTGTCCCAGTGGAGGAATTGCCAGATCCGGAGGCAGATAGTGCTGACTCCCACCTCACGTTGAGAGAACAGGGCATGCGTTGGCAAGAGAACTTCCCAGAGCCAGCAAGCAGTAATCAAAACTAGGTATTCTTTAATAAAATTCTATTACCTCTTAATGTTGTATCATTTAATGTATTAATCTCTGTATATGCATCATACAGACTATAGAAATCAGTAACTAGTGTTTAATATCACTAAGAAATGGTTACATTTTTTAAAGCAGAAGGTGGCAAATGAGCAAGCCATACATCTGATATTTAGTGACCATTGCCCATTGGCATATCTGCAACAAGTTAATGAAGTACAGATGCTTTTCCTAATTTTGTCAAAGGAATAGATAAGCAAAACAAAAATAGGTATCTCTTTTTCCTATCAGTCCCCTCCGACAAATACTCTTCCCCTTCTAATCATTTCCTTGTTGGAAAGGTATGTGAAGAGGAAGAAGACTAGAATAAGATTCTTGGCACTACTCACTAACGGTGAAAAATACAAATTTTTACAAAAAAGTAAAAGCCTTCTTTTAAGGCCAGCATTCTTCTCTTGCGGGTTTTTGTTAGAAATGGAGAGTTAACATCGGGTGACTCTTACATCTTTTACCCTTTTATAATAAGTACCTATACATTTATTTCTTGAAATAAAAATTGGAAGTTATTCAACTATGCTTACTTTATAGTTATATTTCTAAAAAATTATAAGTTTATAGTTCTAAAAAAAAAATTTCTTAATAAATTTGTATGACATTATGTTTCAGGAGCAAATTAATATTAAGGAACAATTACCTAAATATCTTAATGGACAAGCAAAACTATTAACAACAAGATGTATAATAATTGAAACGGAAAAAATAGCAAAGAAAACGCACGGTGCCCTTACTATATTGAAACAATTTGGTATCCACGAATGTGGCCATAAAGAGCCAGTGACAGGATCAGAATGCATTATGTCTATGGTTGGCAATAAAAATGAAAAACATTACATTATGGCTTCACAAGACAGAGATTTGCAGGAAAAAATGAGAGCTAAAGCTGGAATTCCTCTGCTGTATCTACATAACAAGTCACCAACACTTGAAAAGCCATCAAAAGCCAGTTACAACAAGGCTGGTCAAGCTCTGGAATCAAATTTCACATTCATCACCCCAACACAAAATGAATCCTTGAAGAACATGAAGAAAGCTTTAGGAGTAGAAGAAAAAGGAGAAGCACCAAAAGTTATCTTAAAGAAGAAAAAGCCACACAACCCAAATCCTTTGTCATGTAAAAAGAAGAAAAAGAAGCCTGGTGTTAATAATAATAGTAAAAACGAAAAGGGAGTGAAAGAAGGAAAAGTAAGAAAAAAGAAAAAAGCACGCAAAAATAATTTAGTATTAAACCAAACGGTACTATAATGATAATAAACAATGTTTGTTCAGATCAAATTTTTCTTTAAAGTATAAAATGTACATGTTCTTAACTTGCAAATTAATAAATAAAAATAGAGCAAATGGCCTCTAATGAAAACGAATATTAATTTATACAAGTTTAAAACGGCCATGTTAATTTTAACCTATAGACACCAAAACATAGAATATGTATCAATGGTATGTTGCTCAAATATACCGTATGGAAATGTGTCAATATATCGTAACTCTCGTCGGGTGCAAACACTTCGCAGCCATCCGGAGAATCCTGGAAATGTTTAACCCTTTATTGCATGTTGATGGAAATTTCCATCAAACGGTTCATAGGCTAAAAAAGCACACAAATCAGTGGGTGGTGTTGATATTTTTGCGTCTAACAATTTCTTGAAATATTTACGGAAAAAAACGGACGTAACTACTTAGAAGAAAAAAAAACAAACCTTAACGTCAAATGTTCAACAATCACAATTTGTTACCTGGTGACTTAGTTTTGTTCTAACGGTGCAAAAGAATTACGTTATTTTGATTGCTTTGCAACGGGAGTTGTTGAAAATATCCATAATGAGTGGAAAGGGTTAAAAAGAATTAATTAGAAAAAGAAAAAAAAAGGTTCTTAGTTCTAGAAAAAAAAATACATCACATTTTTCTACTAACTATATTATGTATTTTCATAGCGAAATAATGTCTCATGTTAAGGTGATCACCGTCGAATAAGAACGTCTATATTCCATACCAGAACTGCAGATGTATTGTCGACTTTTAATGAAGAAGTATGTGACTGTGAGTCTACGTACTCTTACGACGAATGACCATTGACCACGTCATCAAGCTAGGATTTCTATATTAGACGTTAGCCGATAGAGGGAAAAACCCTCTCCCTCCACCGGCATCCTTTATTATGACCGATAGAAATACACCTTAATGGTTATCTTGTGACTTGAGGTATTTGTGCATAAAAAATTTACTAACTTCATACAAATGCCTTTATAAAAACTTACCTCTATGGTATGACGAATTAGTGTTTCTTTGAAATATTCCCAGATGGCGGCGGGCGAAGTCCAGAAGTATCGTTTAAGATACAAATGAGTAGTTAAATAGATCGCTAAAATACAAGCCAACTTTTTCGCGTTAAAGTCCCGCTGCGCCGAATACTCTACTAATTGGAGAAATAAATTTACAAGGAACTCCTTCTCGGATAAATGGTAATTTTGAACGATATTTTTGTCTCCTAAGTAATCAGCTGGAAAACATATTATGAAAACGTAATTTCGGTAAATTATTACTATTTCAGAACAAATTTATAAACCTCCAGATAGAGCACTCCATATAAAATCGAAGTTTAAAAGTGAAGCTCGTTTTTCGTAGTCCCAAATGTTACGTAGTCCAAATGTAAAGGATTTTAGTATATTACTTTAATACGTTTGCACGATTTTTCAGCACAAAGAGTTATGTATTAAATTACAAATACGGATATTTTGAATTCGTTCTACATGAAATGTTTTTAAATTAGTGGCGCTTGCCTGTTGGATTGCGCAGGATTTTACGAAGTCACCAAATGGTGACTTTTATGTGGCTTCACTTTTGGATCATGGATTAGTTATCTGCAGGTATCGTCTTTGATTTCAGGCTAGTCTAATAAATAAAGCGCTACATTTATTGACTACTGTCTACTAATTTCTAAATGTTGTGCATATTATTATTTTAAACACACCTAGATATTTCTTAAAAGTGGATTTAGATTCCATTTGAGAGACCGCTATCATTCTAATTACATCTTCTTCGGTGACTAGCATGTCAATCAGAATATGTGGAGTGTTTTCTACGTCGGGCATTTTGAACGGCGGTGCTTCATTTTCGCTTAGTGAATGAAAGTAAGACGGAGCGGATACTTGAGGTTTCAATTTAGGCTCACTCTCGAGTCCGCCGTGAAGCAAAACGGGCTCAGAAATTACTTTCATATAGTTTTTACTTGAACTGTCAGTTACTTCACTGGACCCAGATTCCATAGCTCTTATATCCTGAAACTTGTTAGAGCAATAACTTTGTAAATATTTGAGGTGAAGAAAAACATTCACAAGTTACTATGATTAAATTTTTTTTTTATTACAACATTTCAGTGCTTTGTAAATTGAATGCATACATCAAAGATAATCTAATTAGTGTTGTCTGTTTTATAATTATAAACATAATAGACATATACCAAAATCTGTTGACAGATGACAACAAAATTTGTTTTTAAAAACAATTTGGCTTTGATTTGCATATTGTTTAAGGTTCCGACTGCCTAAGATTTTCTTAAAAACACCTTGTTTTAACTCGAGACCACGTGTTTTACTTGTGTGAATTTTTGGCCAAGTCGCCATTGTTTAATTTTTTTTAAAGCTTTTTCTTCTTCTTGGTCGTTGCACGTCGGGTAGCAGATAGCGCCCGCCATAAATCCCCCACCTCCGACTGCTGGCCATTAATCGGTCACATTCGTGCACAGGAGCACCCAATGCAGCCTCCACTTGATCCGTCCATCGCATCAAGGATGTCCCTCGTGATAAAGCTTTCTAATGAATTAATATCTACAAATTTCCATTGTTTTAGAAAACAATCCAAGAACTTTCTGTAGGTAATGATGTTTCAAAAGTAGTATTTGTAGTTGAGATTATTTATTACGTTGTGAATATAGTAAGTAGTAAATATAAAAACTTCAGCCTTGAGAAAAGACCAAGATGTTTGAGATAATAAAGAATGTTTGTGCGATTCAAATGAATGATTTTAATATTTTTGATTCGCAAATGAAAATAAATTCGAATCTATTTAAAATATTTAATTAACAAAAATTGATTCTTACTTAGTTTACAAATTGAAATTCATATATTATATTTACAGAAATGTTCAAAACCACATCGCCTGTATTGTATTTCTGTTTACTTGGATACAACTGCCGCAGTTTCTATGTCAAAAGTGTTCCAATATCGTCCACCCAGTTTATCTTTCTTGTTTTCATTTTTGCTGTCATCATTCTCACTTTCGCTGCTGCTGTCATTGTTATACTTAGCTGTTTTCCTGTTTTTACTTTTTCGAGTTTCAGTATCCTGTTTGCGTCTGCCTTCTTTATTCTTCTTTTTATTTCTGTTTGTTCTTCTAGACTCTTCTTCACTACTGCTACTATCACTGCTACTGCTACTGCTATCACTACTGCTTACGTTTCTTTTCCTATTCTTTCCTTTCATTTCATTTCTGTTATCTTTCTTTATGTCATTCTTACTTTTATTTTCTTTGCTGCTTTTCTCTTTAGTGGAGTCTTCCTTTGTTATTGTATTAACAATTCTCTTAGACCGTATATTCTCCTCATCTCTCCTATTGCCTTCATCACTACCTTTTCCTTTCTCAGTCCGCTCGACCTTCTTAGAGTACTTATTGGTAACTCTACTATTTTCATCTCTTTGTTTTCTATTGTCTCTTTCAATGTATTCTCTGTCTCGTTGTTTTCTCATATCTCTGTTTGTGTCTTCTTTGTTCTTTTCTCTCCTTTTATCTCTGTCAGTATTTTTGTCTTCTCTTTCTCCCTTCGTATCTTTATAATTATTTTCATAACGTTTTTGTCTTGTCTTATCATTGTCGGTTTCTTCCTCGTATCGTTGTCTTCTCTTATCTTGATCATTCTCTTCTTCATCTCTCTGCTTTCTCCTATACGTGTCACCGTTTTCTCGGTCTCTTTCTCTTTTTTTATCATTGTCACTGTTTTCTCTGTCCTTTTCTTTTCTACTATTCTTGTCGGTATCTTCCTCGTCTCTTTGTTTTTGCTTACTTCTGTCCGAATGTCCTCTGTCTCTTTGCACTCTCTTATCTGTTTCACTTTCTCGTCTCCTGTATTCTTCATCCCTACTATGTCTTTCTCTAGAATTTATATCTTCATGATCACTTCTGCTAGTTTCTTTATCATTTCGTCTTCTATCGCTTCTACTATCTCTGTCTCCGTTACGGAACTCATTTTCCTTGTAGTGTCTCCGTCTATCATTTTCACAGTCCTTTTCCCTTCTATTCTCTTCGCGGTCTCTACTTCTTACTTCATAACTTTCATCTCTTTTTCTTCTATAGTTATCTTGCCTTTCATCTTCTCTTCTATTGTGTCTTCGCCGGTCACTACCATCATTATCTTCGTTTCTGTTATCATCCCTATTATCATTTCTTCGTGATCCAGCGCTGGGTCTAACAAAAGTTTCTCTTTCCGACCTTTCTGGTCTAGAATTCTTCCTGCGAGCATCTTGTCCATATGTATCGTAGAAACCATCATGGCCCCACCTCTCAGGTGATTTTTTATCCTTCTCATTTGTCTCCTCTTCATTAGGTTTCGGTGATGACTTTTTCTTCCCTTTAGATTTCTTCTTTTTGTCAGTTTTCTTACTTCTCGTTTCTTCTTCAGATGAATCTGAATTTAAAAAAAAAACAGCTATAGATAGGTTACTCAATTTGATTTCAATATATACTATTATTTTATTTATATATTATTATTCTCAAATTTTAAAATATAAAATTTAATTTAATCGTTATATTAGTATTCAAGATGTCATTACGAAAAGAAAACTATGATGACTGACACATTTAACATTAGCAGAAAAGACTAAGCTATCCGTGGGTACTACTCACACTATCAACATGCGCATCTGAATCTATCAAAGGTCAGTGCAAGATGGGCGCCGCTCATATCGCAATATTGCAAGGAGTTTTTGGAGCTCTGTGGTGAAAATCGGCATAGTGTTTTCGGGCGAATCGTTACCGGTAATGAAGCGTGGGTTCATCACTATGATTCTGAGAGAATAAAAGAGTCCATGCAGTAGCATTCTAAAGTTTAAAGTACTAAAGAAGTTTAAAGTCACCCCATCAGCTGGAAAACTCATGGCTACAGTGTATTGGGATTCTAAGGGAATCTTACTGATTGAGTATACAAAAAAGGTTGAAGTATTACTACCGTATATTACGTAAAAACGCTATATAATTTCACGGAGGCAATAAGAGAAAAATAGACGTGGAAAATTCACCACAGGTGTCTTGCTTCTTAACGACAAACTTCACCTTCACCCTTCGGGAACGGGCGAATTGCCAAGACTGTTGAAAGCTCTACAGTGGCGACCTAGCCCCTAGTGATTGCTTTCTGTTCCCCAACTTCAAAAATGATCTTCGAGGAACGCATTCATCCGACGATGAAGAGTTGAAGGTGGCAATTGATGAACATTTTTCAGATAAGAAAAATATTTTTAGAGGGTTTAGTTGAAAAGTTACTTTTCCCGCTCAAATAAGTATGTTGAGGTGATGCGGAACTACATTGAAAATAAATTAATATTATTCAGAATTTTCTGGTTATTCTATACCTACACCGAAAATACATTGAACGCCCCACACGTATTATTGTTTCTGACATTAAAAAGAATAACTTTTGTAAGTGATGGGTGACAACAATACAATCGGTTAGAAAACAAGGATAATTTCAACATTTACCACTGGAACTAGAGTCACTGGATGAAGAATCATCAGAACTGCTTGAAGTAGCACTGGAACTGCTGGAACTGGAGTCTAGATTGATGTCCGTTATTGGAGCGGGAACATTCTGAAAGACAAACATAAAAAGTCATACAAAAATAATAATAACAATTATTATTGTTTTTTTTTTACTTATAATTAGATCTATTTCATGATAGAAGTAGTGGTTGATTATTGTAAATTACTTAACATCAGTTTAAATTTGATTATAAAAATTTAAATAAACCTTTGGCATTTGTTTCAAATGTTCCCTAAGTTCATCAGTAAGTCCTCCAAGACCTATTGAAGTGAAGAAATTGATCGAGAAGCGCGTGTTCTTCGGGTTGTCACGCGGGAAGAGACCACTGAAGGCCTCTTGTAATGTCCTAAAAAAGAAATATTAATACAATAAAAATTTAGTTCAATTCAAAAATATTTCAAAAATGTGGAGTAGTTCATTCTACTTGTACAATGATAACATAGCTCATAATTTATTTATATTGATATTTGTAATAATTACATTTCAGAATACACTCAAATAGCCTACAAACAGTACAGTAGAGTAGGCAGAGTTAGTAAAATCTTTACTTGCTGCAATCTAACTTATTGTTTCTACATAACAGATAGTAAGCCAAATTAACATTACAACATTCTCATAAGCTATATTTTCATTGTCTAAGCGGAACTACTCCTAATTAGAACTCACGGGTCCTTGAGGCGTTCATTCAATTTCTTCAAACCCATGTACTCTGCCAGCTCTTGGAACAGTATCTTTATGTAAATACGACTGGAGCTTGTTGTGTCCTCTTCATTCAGACGAACGCATTCCATCACTTCCCAGCTGATTGAATCGGTGAACAACAGATGAGCAAAGAATTTGCTTACGTTCCTCAGACGGTTTGTATCTAATCTATGTGCAGTAGAGTAGGAGTCTTTGAAGATTTCCTCAAAAGGACCTATATATATCCTGTTAATATTGCAAAATCTTTGTGCTAACAAGCCATAGAATTTCTCATAAGTCCTCTGCTCGGCACAGCAGTCAAGAAACATGTGACATAGTTCAACCTCTTGCCCAGGCTTAAGCTGCATTTTCATTAATTTATGTGCACATTCTTCAAAGTCTAAACTGGAATTTATAGTCAAGTAGATGGTGCGTCGTAGAGCCACAAGATTAGTTTCCGTATTATCTATTATTGTCATTTCTTTCTTTTCTTCTTCCTCGTCTTCTTCAGATTCATCGCTGCCCGACTCACCAGAGCCATCCTCTTCCCCAGACTCAGCATCAGAGCCGAGGATATCTTTGCTTAAAGTTTTGTACTTTTGTTCATTCTCCTCATATTTTTCATCCAACTTGAATACATCTGTAATAAATGAAAATAGATTAAATAAAACTTACAAATCCATTAATACATGAAAATTTTTTCAAAACGGATTGTATTTGTAAAAACTTTGGATTTGTAAAAACTATAGGCAAAAATCAATGACATGTGAAAGAGTAGTACATACTGTGCTGATCCTATGTAGGCAGGAAAAGAGCAGGAAGAAGATGATAATGTAAGTGCTTTTAAGCATGATTTTTATATTATTATAAAGAACTGCATAAAATATTTAAAACTATTTATGAACTATTCAATGCCACCAAAATGCAAGCATGTTTATTCACCGCCAAAAAGAGCCAATTCACCTTGGCTTCAACTTTTCGGAATGTATCCTTGGAATTCACAGACTGTCTGCAGTTACTAGGAGTCGAAATCTCAGCCAAAATAAACTACGGATGG
Organism: Papilio alexanor hazarajatica; assembly: GCA_018246295.1. Classification (NCBI taxonomy): domain Eukaryota; kingdom Metazoa; phylum Arthropoda; class Insecta; order Lepidoptera; family Papilionidae; genus Papilio; species Papilio alexanor. The sequence goes on from DWLR01001468.1 coordinate 15,681, forward strand.
TTAATCGAATCTAAAGCAAATGTAGCTGCCAAGAAGCTTGGAATCCTTTCAAAGATAAGGGGATACGCCTGGACAGCTTTCTAATTTGTATAAAGCAAAGATCCGACCATGTATGGAGTATTGCTGCCATATCTGGGCAGGCACAGCAAAATATTAACTCGCAGCATTAGATTCGGTGGAGAGGCGGGCCAGGAGGCTGATCAGTGACCACAACCTTAATTTAGTCTGTCTTGAGCACAGACGCAAAGTGGCTAGCCTCTTGGTATTTTACAGGTTGTATTTTGGGGAGTGTGTGTAGGAATTACATGAACTAATTCCCCCATCCCTTTTCTACCACCGGACCTTAAGACATATGGCTGGTTTCCATCCTTTCATAGTGGAATTAGTGGCATGTCCACTACGAAAGAATGGCAACCAGCCGAACAAAGTAGTTTGAATGATCGTTCAACATGCGTATGGCAAAGGATTGGAACAAGTTGCCACCATCAGTGTTTTCATCACAGTATAACATGGGTATCTTCAAAAGAAGGGTGACTAGGCTATATTTAAATAAGCGCTTACCATCTTTCGACCACATCATCACTTAACATCAGGCGGAACTGTGGTCAAGTGCTAGTTCATTCCTTATAAAAAAACTGTACACTGTACTTTTTTAAAAATGTTAATTGAAATTTCCTTCAGAATATTAGGCTTATTTATATAAGGTAAATACATTTTCCTATTTGAAATATTTAGAAAAATTAGTAATTATTTGGAAAATAACCTATATAACATGATTAAAGGTTCAACCTTCAATACCTATAATAAAGGTTAATTTTTGGTTATGTTGGTTACGTACTCAGGATATCCTGTGGGTCAGTGGCATCATCTAACATTAACAAATGCGTGAATTGCTCCTCTTCGGGGACCAGCTCCAACTCTTCTATTAAGGCTGGATGATCTTTGAAACCATCTTTCCAAACTTGGAACATCACTTCAATCATGTACTGCACCCTCTTGTCCAGTTGCCCCTCATGCAGAATATTTCTTAGCATCTCAAATATGGCATTAACTCCTTTAGAAGATACCTCAGTGAGTTTTTGTCCACATTCCTTAAGGAATGCTATAGCTACTTCAACAGAATCATCTGTGGGAGTCTCAACAAGTAATGTTAATAGTTCCAATGCAAGGATTTCATGAGCAACCCTTTGGTTAACAAGATGAGCAATAAATGATGCTGAAGATATACATATGGCCTTGTCATTTCTCTTAAAACCTCTTTTGAACTGTATAACTAACCTTTTTAACAGCAGCTCGCCAATATTTGGGAAGCGGGAATTAACTGCCGCTACTAAAGCAGCGTAGACGTTAGTGAAGGTAGGGGAAGCGGCTTGCGCCTGAATGACAGATCGGCACAGTAAACCTCGTCCGCGGACAATGTTTTCCTTAAGCAACTCTTTTATAATTATACCGATATTGCCTACGTTTATTTTGTTAATGTGGCCGTGTATTGACTTTTTGAGTGCTTCCCAAGCTAACCTCTGATACGCCATAGAAGATTTATCAGTTATTTGCGCTTGCATCATTCGGAGACGCGCTGGTGGAATGTAAGCGCCGCCGGTTCTTGTATTTAACATATCGGTGTCCTTTGGTTTCTTTTCCGGTGGTGGCTTCTTATTTTCATCAACTTTCGACGCTTCATTTCTACGTTTATCTTCCTTGATATAAGCATCGGGGCTTCTGGAATTTCGCCGACGTCTTGAATTTCTACCACCATCTCTCTTAGTTTCCCTTTCTCGACTATGCGATCGTGATCGTGAACGAGCTCTTTTTGACCTTCTTTCTTCACGATAGTCTTCGTTATCAAAATGTTTGTCTTTTTTACGTTTGTTTTCATTGTTCTCCATTTTGTGTGTCTAGATTGTTAATCGAACGATACTTATATCTGTTTATTATATTATTTTAATAATAACAGCGTTAACTTTATTTATGTTACAGATGCTATGAATTATTTTGATTTATTGTACAATGTGATCAAAACCATAACACTATATTGCAGCCATTTTGATTTATCTTGACAGTTTTAAAGAAGACATTGGTGTAGATTATTGCCATACAATAATAAAATGCCTGTCAGGCCAATTTGGCTAAAAAAAGACCAAACAAGTAAAGACTCTTTGAAACGTTTTTTAAATATCATATAAAAATGACGAATTGTATTAAAATGGTGAAAATCTGTTCAGATGGGAAATAGTTAATGTAAAATTTATCCTCAATTCTTTTAACCTGACTCAAAGAAATTAAAATAACTCAGTTATAGAGCGGACACTTCTAAAAATATTTAAAGTGTAATCGTCGGCAGCGCTATCAAGCGTTGAATAGTCAAAAACTACTAAAATTAGTACATGTTTCAATTATTGGACGATAGATGACCAAATATATATATATATATATTAGGTTGGCAACTAATAAACCCGCCACTTTTTTCGATCGATTGCTAGAACAATGTAGAAGCTTCT
>DWLR01001469.1:0-18176 GCA_018246295.1 Papilio alexanor hazarajatica
ATATATATATATATAAAAAATTTAAATATTTTTCTTCTATAAAATACTTCTTACAGATTAGAAATATAGGACCCACTTCAACAACATGATGTTTCGTGGTTTTTCACTTTTAAATATGATTTATTTGTCTCCTTTTACCTTTCGAACTGATCCACTTTCAGGACAGCTGCTGTTAATGCTAGCTTTGCCATCATTTTAGGTGTAGTTTTAGAATGTACTTAAGTCCAACATATGTACTATAGTAGACATAATACAGTATTACGACAATACATACACATGGTATGTATACATATTTTTTACATCCAGGTGTTTGCCGGCATAACATGTTTAGAAGACGTAAAATGTTCTGGCAACTGGATGTGGGCGGGCAAGACGGGCGCGCAGGGCGCGGCGCTCGTGGTGGCGTGCGACGCGCTCTGCAAGGCCATGAGCCGGATCGGTGTTGCCATAGACGGGGGGAAAGACTCCCTCTCGATGTGTGCTAATGTTGACGGTGAAACTGGTTTGTATTACTGATTATCTTGACTTTTTTTTCAACTGCCATGTTTATTTATTTATTTTTTATTTAAATGTGTTTATTAACAAGCTTTTGTTAGCTTCACGTTTATCTTTGTAACAGAATCTTTCGATATATTTTTATAGACATCCAATTGACTCGAAAATGTATCCTTGTATGACACCAACGGCAATTAATTTTACGTAACTTTGTCTAAGTCCTGCTCAGAATCAACAGGCTAAAAAGCTCATGTTAAGATTGAGAGTAACGCTATCTAGTTAAAGATATAGTAATAGCAATATTTTACGTAACGAGAGCTTTGTGTGCATTTGCATATTTAATCGCCCAAATGCGTAAGTATTTTACTTCCATACAACTTTTGCACATTTTTTTTTTTCATTTTACTCAGTTATTTATACACATTTTATTTACTCGAGCTCAATCTTCACGCAAAAGCTCATTATCATTGTAATATTGTCAACAAGTCGAATTTCGAATGTAAAAAGTTACTTCACCAATGGTTAACTAGACTCAACTCATGAAATTAAAAACTTATTAGCACAGACCTTTTTGAACTGTAGTTAAAAGAAATACAAACAGCCTTTAAGTGTGTGTGCTTAACACATATCAAGGTACATTATATATGATTGCTATGTTCATGCTTTTAATGAATATATATCATAGTTAATTTTGGGGTTCTGTTTATTTTCAAGTTATTGTAAAGTTCAACCCATTTTTACTGTTTTTTCATTAATATAATCTGCATTTAATATTACTTTATTTTTCCGTAACACATAAATCAAACAATTCACTTGCTATCAAAATATAGAAGGAAAAAATAGTTATTAGTATTTTCTATTGAAAACAGGATGCGTGGTATTTAAAGAAAAGAAGATAGAGATATATAAAGTAGCACAGAGTCGAGCATTTTTGTTGATTTGTACGTTCTGTTGTCAGTTCGTTCGCCGGGCACTTTAGTCGTGTCGACGTACGCGCCGTGTCCCGACGTAACGGTCAAAGTGGAGCCAGCGCTCTCGCAGGAAGGTGCCGCTCTCATCCATGTCCCGGTGTCTCCCGGCAAATACAGGTAAGTTTATGTCTAGCGATAGTAAATATAATCCTAAGTATATGCCTGTTGCAGAGTTTCGTAATTTCCAGAGTGTTGGATACGGGAGACTAAGAATAATAATTTTCATACTCATCTGCATTGTATATTCATTGTTTGTTGTTGTTGCTTGTTTTGTAAGCTATACAAAATATGATACAATATATATATGATACAATATAAAATATGAAAACATGTGTATAAAACATTTTTTTACTCCAAATTTTTTTTAAATTAAATTCGATGTAAATTTGTTTACTTTTTTGTTGTAATAAAATACCAAAATTATATTTTTTTTGGTAATAATTTATTAGTATCTTTAATTATTTGCACTTAAATGAGCTTTTAGAAATAATTGAATCTCCATTATCTTATTACATTGAACAGGCTCGGCGGTTCGTCGCTGGCGCAGTGCTACAAGCAGTTGGGCGACAACCCCCCGGACCTCGACGACCCGGCAACTCTCAAAGCTTTGTTCAAAACTACTCAGAAATTACTCAAAGGTGAATTGCTGTATATCCGTTGCAATTAGAACACGTCTTCTTTCTCATCAATTTTGTGTATAGAAAAGAAACAACAGAAGAGAAAGAAATAAATCGACTAAGAATTCCATCATTAATTTTGCATTCACAAAATCCCCTTCAAAACTGGAAAACCATTAAAGCATGTCCACAGCTTTCAGAGGAAATTGGAGTCACGAAACAATCTATTACGTTTTACTGTGAAGTCTTTAGATTTGAAGATGAACTTTATTACTACCATAACATTTTAAATTCTCTTGAATTCATTTATTCAAAAAATATAGCACACACGTATTTCTTTCAGAGGGGAAACTTCTATCCGGTCATGATATAAGTGAAGGAGGTTTCATAAGCACTGTTTTAGAGATGGGTATTGGGGGTGTCCGCGGCTTGAACATTGATCTGCAAGTGGAAAAAGGTGTTGCTGTTATTGACTCGTTGTTTAATGAAGAACTCGGCATCGTTATCGAAGTGTTACAATCTGACGTCGCGTATGTGCTCAATAGCTACAAGGCGAATGGTGTTATTGCTAAAGTTGTCGGCGCTACAGGGAAATACGGAATGCAGTCGGAGGTAATTTTATTTAAAATGTTTAATATATCATTTTTGGATGCTGTATGAAAGGTGAGATAAGTGAAGTATGACAATAATAATTTAAAATATGTTATATTAGAAATCCGATGGTGTGATGAGGCAAATCTCTCTTGCGCCCGGCTTGATAGAATAACAAAATACTATCCAAGAGCATTATTCACTAAATGTACTGAAAATTTTTACCTTTAGTACTTGCAACTTTAAGACAGCCAGCCAAGACTAACTTAAAGGCTGACACATGCTCCCTGTGAGAAGAAAGAGATCGTGAAATTTCCATATGGACACTTCAATTAGTTGAAACTCAATATTAAACCACTAAGAATTAAGACATATTTATAATATTATATATATTAATATAAGACACATATTTATTTTATAGCGTGTTTGCGTAGATATATGGATGTAGAAGTGAGAACTGTGTGTCAGGACCGCGCTAATTTAAATCTGTAATCTCTGGCTACCACTTTGATGTGCGGTCGTGTTATTTTATTTAATAGTTGTAAAAAATTTAAATATTCAAGTTGTAAATATCGAAGTTTCCTTTGTAGATTGTTGTGAAAGTTAATGGAGAATGCGTATTGGAAACTACGCTGCTGAAAGTTTACAGAATGTGGGAGGAGACCAGCTACCGGCTGGAGCGCCTGCAGGCCAACTCGGACTGCGTTAGACAGGAATGGCTAGGTAAAACTGTTATGTACAATTATATTTATATTGTTTAGCTATTTAGACAAAAAGAAATTAAGTAATAACGAGTAATAATTAAGTCGAATCATTTTTGGAACTTTAACACATTTTAGACTTTTTGTTTTATCTGCTCGCACAATAATATAAATTGTAAAATGTAAACTATTCGTGAATACCTGTTATTGGTTGTTTCTATTTATTAATATCAAATGCATTTATAGTAAGTAAAAAGCTGCTGTTGGTCTTCTTAATAAATAAATAAATAGTAAATATAGGTTTTGTTACAAATTTCTTCGTTTATCTTCAAATTAATTTTAGTTTAGGATTATACAAAATATAGTTAATTTAAGTAACTCATTTTACTTAAGAAGAAATCGTACATAATTTTTAAAAATCTTTAATTTTGCCCTAATAGGTTTGGAAAAACGAAAAGGTGTATCGTACAAAGTGACGTATGATCCCGCCGCAGCGGTTATTAAATCGAAGTCTGTGAAAGTAGCTGTGATAAGGGAGGAAGGTATGTTATTTTTTGACCAGAACATATTTCTTATTAAAGGTACAGTCGCAAGAAGTCTTACTTAGGGTGGCATCGAAGGAAAATTTAAGGAATAAAGTTTATTTAAAGTTTTCACATGCACCAACTAGGCGCGGCAACTGTTGCTAATTTATACTTTCATCTGGTAACTAATATGCATCTTAGAAAATCTTAATTATAAGTGTTCATCTGTAGCATAGAAAAAGTTAATGTGGATAGTTGAAATTATAATTGTACAATAAATATAGATATATTAAATACTTTACTCTCAATCAAAATAGCGTTTTATTGCAACATGTTTTTCGTAGGTACGAACGGCGACAGAGAAATGATCGCGTCACTGATGATGGCCAACTTCGAGGTGTTCGACGTGACCATGAGCGACCTGCAGTCAAGGAAGATCACCTTGGACGCTTTCAAAGGATTGGTCTTCCCCGGAGGCTTTAGTTATGCAGGTAAAGTTTGCTCTTCTTTAATAATAAACTGTAATTTCTAAATAGGAAATTTATTTTTGTACAGACAAAGATTTAGTGCATGAACTTTTTGAAATTTCTCTTCTGAAAAAGAAATACTAATAAAATGTTATTTAACGAATTTTAGCTGTCGCAAAAGTATACTAGTAAAGATAAGTCGATGTGTAAACACAACGAAGTATAGCAGTCCATATTACTGCGTTTTATGTGGCTATGGGTAGACAATTATGGACCAATTGGGCAAGATATTTATGCTTTCGCTTATAGTCTAAAATGCAACTAACTTTTAGGCTGTTAAATTCCATTGGTTATTTTCGTTTTATAACTTTTTTAAGAAGGTGTTGACTTGCTTATATAATGATATACAAGCAAGCTTATCAACATTAGTTAATGAACAACAACAACAAAAATGAGTTGAATTACATCAGAATAATAAAGCCGCGACCCCCCGACCCCAACCCGACCGAGCGACCGCGGGGTCTGTTACTATCTGATAAATTTTAACACTGACATTTCACTACTACTTTATTTAGATTTCAAGGGTATTATATATTATTTAAAATAATATGAGTGATACAATTTTTAAGTAGAGTAATGAAAATTAAGAAAATGAAATGTTAACGTAAACAATGTCAATAAATAAATAATAAAAATTAATTTATTGTCATTTTAAATTTAATTTGATGAAATATGTCAGTTGACGAGGTTTAATGTTCAGAAGAAATTATAGAAAAATAATGGAGAAAATACAAAAGGAACTTAAATTCTATTATCTATTTCAGATACCCTTGGCTCTGCCAAAGGCTGGGCGGCGGGTATCCTGTTCTCTGAGAATTTGTACGCTCAATTCGCGCACTTCAAGAGCAGAGATGACACGTTCTCTCTGGGGGTCTGTAACGGCTGCCAGCTCATGGCGATGCTGGGCTGGGTGGACGTCGACGATACCAAGAACATTGCTAACAAGACGCAGATATTCCTCGATCACAATCTCTCCGAAAGGTAGGTTTGATTATTAGGATAGAATCTCAGACATAGAAAAGCAATGCTGCCGTAATAGTGCAATGAAGGCGGGTCAAATAGGTAGGCTAAAAGTAATTTACAGTGTTTTTATAGTATACTAGAGAACCCCGCCCCGGCTTCGCACGGATGGCAAGGATATATGTCTGGATATTTTTTCTTTCATACAACGTACCGGCCTATAGCTTTTTCAACAATTTAACCTCATAATATTCATATATTCAAAGTTATTTTATTCAATTTAATAAAATATGTAATGCTTCCTCCTGAATCCACGTCTATTAGTGAAAACTGTATGTAAATCGACCAATAGCTGACTCGAGGACTGGGTTTTATATTTCACGGCGGCTAATGAATTGTTTGGTTTCGCGTAGTTGTTATTTTGATATCTACTAAAGTATTTGCCAAAACGATTAGCTGTTAAAGGCAATTATTATCTACATTTAATGTTCAACATTATTAAATTGTTTATTTGTAAAAGGATTAATATTGAATTCGAAAAAAAAGACGTAAATAACGTATGTACGAGTAATGCCATCGCAGTTTCATTTAGCATTTTTGAAGATCAAGAATTATTTCCTGCATCATTTTTATTTATTTTTGTGTAGCCTACGTATGCCATGAAGGCCAAATTTTAGGCGTTAGTTCTTGTTGTAGAAATATGTCATTTTATTTATTTGTACTAAATGTTAATTATAATGTATGGTCAGAAGCAATAATATGTACACATTGTCGAGGCTCGAAAAGCAATTTTGTTTTATACTATGTATAGAAGACGGCAAACAAGCATCACTATCCATCAACATCTGCAACCATCAAGAATATGGATGCGATGCGTAATAAGCTACGAGGGGAGTGGGATGGGGATGGGCCCCACTTTTATGAGCTTACGGCTATGCCGGTCTATTCATGCAACAGTTGCACACTATCACTGGTATTTTAAAGCAATATAAGGCGCAATGCGAGGCGCTCGGCCAGTTACTGTGCACACACAGACACCAGTGATAATCTCTAGGTTAATTATTGCGAAATTTCATTTTCATTTTCATTAAGTTAATTTTGTACTTATTATTTTGGAATTTCATTTTCTTTTATACGTGAGGGTCAGTGGTAGTAACTCCCTAGTGCAAATGGGATCCATGCACTCGCTACAAGCATATTAGCACTCATTTTATAATTACGAGTGGTGTTCGGTACTGAGCCCGACAATATTAAACTGTTTTTAGATTTGAATGCCGCTGGAGTGCTGTGAAAATAACAGAGCGCGCTGACGATGTTTGGTTCCGCGGCATGGGCGGCAGCGTGCTGGGCGTGTGGGTCGCGCACGGCGAGGGGCGCTTCGCCCTCGCCGACCAGCGCCTGCTACAGCGCCTCAGTACCAACGGGCAGGTTGCCATGCAGTATGTCGACGACGATGGAGTACCCACTGAAGCATACCCAATGAATCCAAACGGAAGTCCCGGTAGGTTTTGTATTAGTTTCATGTATAACATACATTTATTGCTAGACTTAAAATGAATCATGTCAAGGATCGGTCTCTTCTTCTTCATCTATTTGACCACCAACCTTGACCAGATTGTCAATCCATCTTGCAAATCAAATACTAGCAAATCTCCCCAGCTTTATGTGTATACAAATAAAAATATTTAACCAGATTACTTCCTAATAGAAGCGCTTTCTACTGGTGAAATAATTTTTTTATCCATTCATATAGTTTTGAGTATATCTGAAACAAACTATCAAATCTTTTCTCTGTATATTATTGTCTAGATAAATATTTTTATTTTAGATAGCTAGTTTAAATGTTAAAGTTCGGCTTACAAAGTCAATTCAATTACATTTAACTTTTTGATATGTGATTTTCAGAGGGCATAGCTGGCGTGAGGTCTCGGGACGGGCGGCATGTGGCCATGATGCCGCACCCCGAGCGCTGCGTGCTGCGCTGGCAGTGCCCAGTGCCTCCCCCCTCCACCCCCTCGCAGACTCAAGCCTCGCCCTGGCTCAGATTGTTCCAGAACGCTTACATCTGGGCGGCTGACAAGCAAGCTTAGGGAAACATAACCTTTTATTGTATGCAAACGAGTTTAAATTCTGTTTTAGCATTGTAGAGAAAAATAAAATTGCCGAAATATTGTAGATACCAAAATAAAATCATTTTTTACTGGCAATTGTCTATGGCTGGCTTCATAAAGTATAATTCCTTGTTTTTTTTTATTTATAAAATTTCCATAACAATTCTTAATTGCAAATAAAATAGTTTTTTTTTTTGAGGATTTCTTGTGTCTGAAATAAATGAATGACTGACAAATTTAATTTAATTTTATAGCAATGCCCTTGAAAAAACACTAGCAGGTTATTGCAAATTATTTTGTATTCTTCATTCAGCAGTCATTTTAACTGTCTCGAATTTATCTAGCTCGTTTTTATGGCTTTCGTATGTTAACCGTAAGGTTTGATGGTTGTTGTTTAATGCAGTTGTTAATTTTAATTTGTTGCTTCAAAGTACTTGAGGGGGGGGGGGAGGAGGTGTCATTTGATCAATCGTTTTAAATTTTTCTCGATATTTCTAAATTTAGATGTATAAAAATAATTAATTTGCTTATATGTGATAGTGTATCTATGTGAGAATTGTTATAAATAACTTCAAAATATCAAACATAACAGAAGTAGATAGTGAAACTTAAAATATTTTCACTGTTATTTTAATTATAGCTTTTAATATTGTTCCTAAAATTACATATAAGAAGAGTTTATTTTAATATTGATGAATCGGGAATCAAGCGGGACCAAACAATTAAATATAATGGAAGTAACAGTAAATAGTAAAATAGATATACATTTTGTAAATGCTAATGCTAATTGTTAATGATTAAAAAAATTTATTCTTATATGCATATATATTATTGAACCGTTAATATTGACTTCAATTGTTATTGCGGTTTCCTTAGAATAATACATTATAGTCCGCTATATTTTATTTTTATGGAATATAATTTTAATGTTTTTACTTTTATTTCATTATACTGTTCCAAAAATGTCTTCCAGTTACATTCCAAACTTATTTCTATATGCGTTATATTTTAACAAGTGTTTATATCTTATAAATAAATGACGATAAAAAACATCAGTATATTTATTAAAATTTATTTAATAGTTAAAAATCATAAAGTAAGTGACAGTGCTACACTCAATAAGCTTTTTTTTAAATTCATAATTTAAAGGTTCAATTTCTATTAAGGTCATAAAAATGATCTATGCTTGCTGATGGTACCTACAAACTATTTTCTAGATCCAAGTTCTACAAGATCTGAAGAAGAATGGATGGGCAATCGGCGAAATGGTACTGCAAAAATGGCTACATACAGGTCAACATAGGTTTCCCACTCGATGGACGAATTTTATAAAGTATGGCCTATATGCGAATTGTTAGCATCTCATCCTATTTTATGAAATGTAAGCCAACACTGTCTCCCTTTCCCCAATTTTCTTTTATAGAAAAAGTTTTTTTTTTAATTATATAAAAAAAATTATAAAGTTTTTTTTTTAATTATATAAAAAAAATTATAGAAAAAGAGGAAAATAGATCTTGAGACTATTTACAATAAATAATTTAGCCATTATTACACTACTTGGTTCTGATTAAAACCACATAAAATGTGGGCTTTTTTAGTTTTTACCTTGCTAAGACCTATTGTCAAGAGGTTCAAGTCAATCACAATCCGAAATTATATTGATCGATTCAAAATTAATGACGGCTCGGAGTTTAGCTGCGAATGCGTTACGTTAAGTCGGAAATAATTTAGCTCTGTTTGAATTATTATTTTTTATAGTACCGAAAGAGTTAATAAAATTGCAAAATATTGTTAATGAATCGCTTTGGAGAAATGAAGATACTTTCCTCATTCACTTTTTTCATAAACAGTACAATTGAAAACAATATTTTTCTGACTTTTTTACGTAAAAAATTTGTATGGACCATGAAGAATTTCGTAAACAAATATTCAATAGTCTAAAACTTAATGAAAATATCAAACATATAAAAACAACCAGGTAATGCAAATAGAAACTTCACTGAAAATATTAATACATTCTATGCCGAGAAAAAAAATGCAGCTTTTTGAAAGAGCTTTTTTTTCGTTTCGTCCTTACAGGCCGTAGGGCAGTGCTGTCAAACTAAATCTCATATTAATTGACCCGCGTGGCCCTCTAGCTTTTCCATATTATCAAGTTGGTTTTTAAAAAATTTCAAACAGATTTTTGATTTTTAATAGACCTAAAGGGAAACTTCACTGACAGTCAGCACTGACTGCGTTAGCAGAGAACGTGTTAAATAAAAACTAAACAAATAATAAAACAAGCAACCAAAATTTTTGAGCTCAACTGTACATAGACTCTACCATATTCCGAGTCGTCATCAATCAATACCAATTAGACTAATAACACTATTAGATTATTACTAAGAGAGGTATGTCTGGTTTCTACAACAATATAAATGATTAGATATATTAATTATAAAGCAAGAATTTTATGAGTTTTTTTTATTAATTGATTATATATATATATATATATATGCTACTACTACTCCTTATGATTAAGTTTCCATTCTTCTCTAAGATGTTTGCATAAACAAACTCTTGTATAGGCTGTAACAGAGATACCAGATATGCAGTGCGGTGCATAAACAGCGAATTATGAAATACTGTAAGTCGTCATCAATGCCACTGGAATTGATACTTTAAGATTTGTGACAAAAGGGACGATTATTAACCACAGTGCAAACATGATGTGACATATCACTGACATTGTGAGGTCTTGGTGAATCGTCCATGATATGTCAACATGTTTGGGTTACAAACAAATCTTAAGAGTATCAATTCCAATGGCACTAATGTTGTACTGTTTTTCATCATTTGTTAATGGGCCACACCACCCATATGGTATCACTGTTAGACACCTGCAGATATACTATTCCCCTTTTAACACACTCATGAACACTTTAGGCAAATCAATGATTTAGGCGGAGCATATAAATGTTAGTATTGATAAAGATTTGTAAAGAGTTTTTAACATCTATGAAATACAATCTGCTGTTAATTTTGTTTTACAAAATCACAGGGGAATACAGATTATATGTTCATTGTTATTATATTTTGTAAGGACTTACTGATGTCTTTTCTACGAGATTTTTCTAAAGCTTCACACAAGATGAAAAACCATCGCTGAGGATCAGCTCTATGTTCATACACCTCTAAGAGTTTTGCTGCCTTCATTGAAAGATTCTTATTATTTAAATCAATTTCATCTATAACACATTCACGAATCTTGAGATTTCTTGCCAGGTCCCGCCAAAAAATTCCAATCTCTTCTGTAATTATTTCATTTATTCTCTCTTTTTTTCGTTTACTCATAGTTCCCAATGGATTATTGTTTATCGTCTCAATAGTTTTGGTTTTGGGTGTACTATGATTATGATTTTGGTCAACCACTGAAATTTGTATTAAAACTATAAAATGTATAACAGTATTTCTATTGAGAATAATAATTCAAAGTGAGAAAGAAAATTCATATGTTTAATTACAGAATTTACTAACAAAAATATTATGTAAATATTTTTTTCTAAATATATTAATAGTAAGTAGTCTCAATTTAATATTATAGTTAATTAGATGATATGACAAGGACAATTTTAGTAAAAGCAAACCTTAAAAGCTCTGGATCAACCTACAAATACTGAGATGAGTGATTCAAAAGTATTAAATCAAAGAATCTTAAAGTTAAAACCGTTAACCAGGACTGTTTGTTAACAGCAACATTGAACTAGAAGGGCCCACCACATAAGGTAAACCATATAAACATGGATAGAGATACGGATGCATATTGTCTGTTATGCATAAAGTGAGGTTAAATGTAAAAAAATCTTCAATTTACCATATTGGTTAATATATCCACGCGGTACATGAGTTGATTCATAGACATCTATTTTGTTCAAAAGTTCCCTGTTGTTTGAAAGTCTGGAAGCTACTTCTTTTAACGGCATAACATTATCGTCCGATAAAATATCTCTTATTTCCAATACCCTCATTAATTCTCCTATAGTATTTATACTCTCGTATCTTCTTGGTGAGTCGATTTCATCTTTGTAATATTCTTTTAGTACACCTAATATGTGACTATGTTTATCACTTTGACCTGCGCTTAATATTATTTCCTGTTTAAGATGAGAATAATCTGTTAAAGTCATTTTCTAACACAATTTATAAAATTTACTAGACCCAATGTTAAAAAACCATAAATGAATTAATAATTGTATTTTTATAAAACTCGTAATAAACTAATAATATACCCTGGATTGATAGATAACATTGACATGCTGACAGTAAGTGTGACCAGATTTAAAACGAACATTCTGCCAGTTACTCTTCTAAATTCTGCTAAATTGTGCTATTAATTTTGCAATAAATACCAAAATTCTGCCAACGATTAAAATATCTTAATTTTTAATTTTTTTTTAATAAATAGTAACTTTTAATTTTATGTGAAGTCCATGTTTTTGTATAGAACTGTCGAAGTTTGACCTTTTTTTGATCATATATTTGATGGCATAAAATTTACACATCCACTCTGTTCTTTAATAGCCATGTATAATTGGACATGTAGAATTGGAGCAACATGTTCATTAAATTTATTCCGCAGATCAATTTTTATATTGTTCATTTGAGAAAACAGGCGCGACCAATTTGTACTGGACATAGACAAAATTATCATGGCCTTTACGAAATCGACCAAGATACTACTACTTTGTTCCATCTTCTTCGTGATTTTTGAAATGTGAAATGCAAAAATGTTAATTTTTGAAAAGGGAAGTGTAAAAGGAAATCTACTACTCTACACATAATTCCCGAGCAAAATAAAAATACAGGGAATTCCCCTAAAAAGTTCTAGAGGGTTGCCAAAATTATGATAAAATATGGATAAATATGGCATTATTTAAGAAAGATAGAATTCTTTTAATATTTCTTGTGCCACTACCTTAAACCTTAACTTTAACTTAAACGCAGGTAATTCGTCAACGTCTTATGCTGCTAATTTTAAGCGAAGGTTTCATCAAATTCTGCCAAAAACTGCTTTCTTTACAGATCTGCGACATATTCTGCTAAATCTGAAATTGGGGATCTAATTCTGTTAAATCTGGTCACACTGCTGATGGTAGTAATCTTCTATGTTTTGTGTAAATCTTGTGTATAATGTTAACAAAGCCATTTTTTTTAATTACAGCAAAAATTATTATTATTGAACTAAAAATAATAATAAACTTATTGTTAGAACGAAACGTTGTATGTTTATTTCCTGGGAATTACCTGAAGAATTGAAATTTGATTTCTGCATAATTGTACAACTATGAGTTACCTACATTTAACACGAATCTATTTTCTTACGTTCAATAAACAAAATAGAAGTGCAGATTTAGATTTTTGAATTTGAAGTCTGAATTGATTTATAAAAAGCCTAATTTAAGCAAAGTTCCGAATTTGATTTGCAAATGTCCGAATTTGAACTTAAACACTTTTTTATTTATATACAGGATTTAATATAGTTAGATTGGTAAACGTTAGATAAAATTAAATTATGTGAAATATGTCTTTTTTAAGAAAAGTGGTAAGAATGATTAATGACGATTGAAAATGACGGTCAGCACACTATCTCATAAATTACAAATAACTTGAACACACAGGTGTTACGGGTAGCTTGACACTGGCCCACACACCCGCTTTGATCACCGCTCTGTTTCAAGCAAGCGTGGCAGAAAGGTGCGTGTCGATTTATTTCGCGCCTAGTTCATCTAATTTTTCGTGTGAAATAAGTAAGTGCTAGATTTCTTATAATCTTTACGTTGCTATTTATAATTAATGCTCCAAAAGTATAAGTGTACTGTGAATGTTTATTTTTATTTACATTAACTACGATTTTAAGAAATTTGAATTTAATTTTAATTAAAATTCATAGATGTGGGCAAAGCCAGTCATTACTCGCATATACGACGAGTAGTTTATTATGAAGTTGAAAGATTTAACATCATTCTTGTTGCTTTTTTTTACTTTAGGATGTCCGGAAGAATAAACAAAGAACCAGTAAAGTTTAAATAGAGCCAAAGTACTCTAAAATTGCCATTTCGACAAATAGAAAATGAAACACCAAAGCTGCTTTATCCTTCAGGAAAGATTACATGACAAAAATCTTAAGACACCGAGACTAGAAAGGACTACAGTATATAGTAAGGACAAAAAACAGATATGGCGGACCAAATAAAATTATTAGTTAAAATATTTTATGGCTGCACTTCGCTTACTACTGAAAAAAATAACATATACCACAACTTTAACAGAACTTTCGAAATGGCTGGAAGAGATTGGCTGAAGGAGCTCTTTAAACCCACGGACCTGCTCGGTTGTCTGAGTGGGCGGAGAGGTGAACTCCGACGTGGCGCGTCCTCGGGTGTTGGATAGAGGAACGCCCCGGCTTTCAGCCGGGGTAAGGCGAAAGCCCCGCGGACCAAAACGAACGGGTAGGTTAGGCTAGGCTTAAATTAGGGTAGGCTAGGGTAAGTTAGGTAAGCTTAGGCTAGATTAGGGTGAGGGGATGGAATTGGTGGCTGGGCCCGTGACCTCGCGTAGCAAGATGACGGCAACCGGGGTCTCGGGCTCACCTCACCGGCCCCAAACCCCCAGCGGGTCCACTTGTGGGTCTGCAAAAGTGGGCGGCGTCTTGCTGAAAGGCGAGCGCCTTTAGGTTAGCTTCTAGTTTAAGTTAGATAAGTTAGTGTAGGCGGAAGGATTGGGGTTGGTGGGGCGGGCTCGTGGCCTCGGTTGCGTGTTCTGAGCCGCGCGCGGCCGGTGTCGCGGGCTCGCCTCGCCGGCCGCAATTGTCTCCAGCGGGCCCAATACTGGGCTCGTAGAAGAGGTCGGCGTTTCGCCGTAAAGCGAGCGCCTTTGAGGTTAGGTTAGCTTAATTTAGTATAGAGTAGGTTAGGCTGCGGGCTCGCTTGTGAGCTCGTAGAAGAGTGCGGCGTCCCGCCATAGGGCGGACGCCTACGGACGGAGGCGAGCCCAAGCCCTGTACCTGTCCTGATTAGGACGGGGAAAGGCGAAGGTGAGCCTTAGTGGGCGGCGGGCATAAGCCCGCGCCGGGGTGGCGCGACCCACAAGCTGGGTTGCGGTCGCCGGACGGGACGTGGGTGAGCACGACTTCTTACCGCTCTGCTTACAGAGGGACATGATGGCGTACAATCCTGCGTCCTGCGCGTAATCCCGGTGGCTTCCCACCGCTGGGACCGCGGGCTTCTGTTTCGATCAAGACGGGGGCCAAGAGGATGGTCTCTATAAAACTAAGGCGGCACCAGCGGGGAGGGCGGGGATCCCGAAGAGTATTGCACGGTGTCGTCTCAGAGGAGCGCCTATGGGTGCAGCGTCCCATTAGGGGCGCAGTGAGGGGCCCTTTCCCGGGCCGGTCAGTGGTGCAAATGTTTCATGATCCCGTGGTGTCCCACACTATGACCCTATGAGGGAACAGAGGGGTTTAGTGGGTATGCTCCCTGTCTCCTTCCCAGTAGGGGCTGGGGATGGGGAGTGTCTACAGTGTCTTCCCCGAGGCACGGAGTATGCATAAAGCATTCCCCTCTGAAAAAAAGGAGTTCTTTAAACGAAATAAATTGTCATCACTTAAAGCTGAAGGTATCCATTATTATATACCAATATCAAGCGAAGACAATGACACGGATATAGATGAAGGTTATGAAAATAAATGTCTTACCTGTGACGATTATGGACTGGATAATGAAATGTGGTACTGATGCATACTGGGTTATGGACAGACGAGGAATACTCTGCGTACGAGTCTCCAGAGAAGTATAAATGCGATTTGTGCCTTAGTAGTGGCTACAGTCACAAATTACATTATATTTGGACTGACTGGTGTTAGACGCATAGTGGCTGGTATTACCCGCACATGCGCTTAACGCCAGTCAATGTCGAGTTTTTTTTTAAATGTTGATTATTATCAAAGTATTAATAATACCGATCTCAATTATTTTGGTATGTTGAAAGAATGTTTTATGTTTTTTTTGATACACATTTATAAAGATGTAATAAATAGTTATGGAGAAATTACTGTTTTACTTTAAGTGACCGCCATTACCCATTTTTACCCTATAGAGCATAGGTTGGCAGCAGGCGGACCGCAGTCCGAATCCGAACCGCAAAAGGCCGAAACCGCCGCAACTTATATTGTTAAATTGAGTTAAATACGATTTAAATTAATATTTGAAAGGCCGACCGGATTCGGACCGCGGTCCATCTGTTGCCGACCTCTGCTACAGATATATGTCGTTGAAAGTGAGAGTACAGACCTAATAATAATAGATAATTTAGAATAATGATATAGTCGCTGCACAGAATACGGATGATTGTATTTATTAATGTTTCTTATCGGGGAATAGCAAAGTGCGCCATGACCCTACTATCAGTACGTTTCTGTCTCTTTATTAAGTAAGACAATAAATATGCTCTTTAAAGTGGTGTTATAAATTAATATAAAAATTAATAAAAATGTACAGGTTTTGGACAAACAAATCAATTTCCAACGTCACAGTTGTTAAAAACTTACTAAGTGGTCACAAGAATCGTTTGAGAGACGTGCAAAGATGTGTTTCATCTCATAATGTTATCTCTGAAAACCTTTTCCCCGAAAGAGTAGACTTTCCCAGTAGACACATAGGACCTAGAGATCAGGATGTAGTCACAATGCTGGATTTACTTGGATATAAAGTATGTATGAACTAAGTTATTGTATGTTTTTATGAAAAATTACAGTGTTTTTTTTATTTTTTTTAATTTTTTGAATTTAGAGCTTAGATCAGTTGACAAATGATGCGGTGCCCAAAAAAATTCAGTTACAAGGACTCATGAACATCGATGAACCTATGAGTGAGTATATCTATATATAAACAATACACTATATGTATATATAAACAAAGTTACTTTTCATGGCTCTGTTTTTCTGCTAACTCCTAAACTAAGCAACGGATTTAAAAACGACTTTCGCCTTAATTGAAATATTTTATTCCGGATTGTATATATGTGTAGAGTACATTGTAATTTTAATTTAGTACTCATGAATAAACGCCAAATATCGAACCCTCTAAAAAACCTCCAAAAATTTGACTTTTTACGTAGGTGTGCAATGGCATATCTATACATATAATAAAATTATATCTGA
This sequence comes from Papilio alexanor hazarajatica, assembly GCA_018246295.1. Classification (NCBI taxonomy): domain Eukaryota; kingdom Metazoa; phylum Arthropoda; class Insecta; order Lepidoptera; family Papilionidae; genus Papilio; species Papilio alexanor. Next base: position 16,697 of record DWLR01001469.1, read on the forward strand.
TGTCTGTACTTGGAAAATAGCAAACCTATTACAGGGGGTATTTACCAATGCTATCAAACTCAAAACAACGATTTTTTAAAAAAAATTCTGTCTGTAAATTTGTGTTTGTTTCACGTAAATCAGTGCATAAATAAAAAAGTTATATTAATTTAAAGCGTTAAGTTAAACATTTCTTCAGAAAAAATGCTATGAAATGACTGTTTAGTTTATTGGGATGAAATTTAAGTTATAGTAATATATGATATTCTATAAAATGATGATGGTTCAAAGATACAAAGTTAAAACTTGACATTTTGAGATTGCCAATGTAACTTGACCTAATATCTATACTGAATTGAATCTATATTGTCTAATGGGCTGATCATGGTTCTACTTAGGCTGGTCGTTAGTTGACGGGATTAGGTGCTTATCACAAAGTGGGCGAAAAAATTTGCTTCTAAAAAAGCAAATTTTAAAAGCAAACGAAGGATCGTTGGGTCGCTAGATGGCATAAAATAATAAAAAAATAGGACTTGGTAAATTTAAAAATAAATATTCACACTTGTTATCAGGATTTTCAAAATGTGTTCTTTTTTACTCCCTAAAAATAATAAAGTATCTTGGATAATCTTAATCTTTTAAGAAGTCTGTCACATATTGTGTAAAAAAATCCCGTCTCACTAAAAGTATGTGGCGATTTAAGTAAAATTTGCTTAGTTATTTAATCAACTGTATAATAACGCAACATATGAACCGCCACTTAGCTCTAAAAGGTCAAATATCGAGTCCATAAGGGCTTTTAAGGGCGTCCTAAGATTTTAAGTGACATTTTGGCAGTGATTAAACTGAAATTTAAATTTCACTTAAATTTCTTTACGGGCTCCTTAAATCTATTAGTCGATGGCAAAAATGGTCTCTCTTTTTATGCACTTTGTTAGGTTGTGTTTGTGTTTATGTTTCTTCTTTCTGGCAATACAATGGTTATTTATTTTATTTATTTAGGTTAGGTAATACTTAATTTAAAAAAGAACTGAATAAAGAAGTTAGTTACTTTTTCTTTCTTCGTAATCCCAACTAATATTATAAATACGAAAGTAGCTCTGTCTGTCTCTTACGCTTTTATGCCTAAATCACTAAAGCGATTTTGAGGAAATTTGGTAAAACGATAGATTTGATCTTAGGAAAAGAAATATGCTACATTACATTGCAAAAAAAAGGGCTGAAGGGGTAATAATTAAACTCATTTTTATACAGTACAGTACAATACAGGACGTATTTATTACAAAAAAAAAATACGGAGGGTAAAAAAATGCATTATATTATAAATGCAAATGTTTGGATGGACGTTTGTAACTAGGTAAGTCCACACCAGCTGAAGAGATCTGGAATTTGGGACAGAGATAGATTATAGTCTGGAACACCACTATGGCTTTTATCATGGAAAAATGTACGGTTTCCGCGGAACGTTTTTCACGCAATATATATATATATATATATATAT